>CM076579.1:1676267463-1676439933 GCA_034641835.2 Pinus albicaulis | reverse complement strand
CACGAACCTACTCATTTTCCAATTTCGCCTTGTTCAACTCCTCTTCAAACTATGAAACCTTCAATTGTAAGAATTTCACACTTTCAATATTTGGTGATTAAGGAGTAGTGAGAGATTTGTCAAAAACAACTTTATATTTTGTAAATGTTTCAAGGTGTTGTTTTTCTTTCATTGTAAATTCGTCCCTTAGAATTTCCAAGTGGGATTTATTTTGGCTAAGTTCTTTATCCTTAGCATAAAAGGAAATATGCATCTCCTGTAATTGGTTCTCAATCTCTTCTCGCCTTTGAAAATCCTATATAAAGACATTGGCCTCAAAATCTGGGATATTTGCAATCACTTGTAGACTCTTAATTTCTTTTTCTTTTTATTCTAATAACATTTTAAAGGAACCACTCCTTTATTTCCTTGGGTTGTCCGAATTGTTTAACTATCATGTCTCCCAATTTCTTAATTATGTATGCTCTGGTCCTCAAAGCCACTCGTGCGATACGTAGCTTCTGAAATTTTTTTTCCAACATATCTTGCATTTTTCTATTTTTGGTCGTAGAGACTAACAATCGTCTAGCTACGATTTCTCCTGTTTTTCTGTGCCAATTTAACATATCCAAATATGACAACTTACTTTGATTAATAGACACATAATAAGTGTGGGAACCAATTAATGGTTGGTTCTCATTCACTTCTGGATGCAATACTATGAGATTAAATGTATTTGTTTCTAAATCCATCGATGAAATAAATCTCAGTCTGACAATGGGGGTCATTTCATTTAGCACTGCCTTCTCCACCACCTGGGCTTATTCCGACATGAGCATTAATTATGTGCCCAACGTATGTACTAATTTCTCTCCAATTAAATTGTGTCTGACATCCAGTACTTGTGCTCCTGAATCCTTCGATTGGGTTTCATAAATGGCCTATTGCATCTTATTGCTCAGTTGTTCCACAATTTTCTCAAAAGCTTTGGTATCCATGTCTTGGCACTCTTTAGCATTTACACAGCGCAAGGCTTCTTCTGACTCTAAACCTTCTGATTTTCTCTTCATAATAGGAGGTAGTGTGGTTACCAAAGGTTGAGTAGATTTTGTGTCGAGAACATGAACTCCGACTGGTATCAGAGCTTGATTGTGTGCTTCCTTATCACTTGATGGTACATGGCTCTGTTTTGTAGACATTTGCATCATTACCTGGATGTGGCCACTAGGTAGAGAAAAAGTATTTTCCAACTTTTCTAACTCTAGTTTGCTTTCATGAGTATAGGCTAAGAGTCTTGTCTGATTTATTATTCCAAAAATTGCTACGAAAAGTGTCATAATTCCAAAAATTATATGCGTTAATCCAAATAAAGACATTTCTTTTTCATTTGCATCTACAACATTTTATTTTTGGCGTCAAGAGGTTGAATGGAATAAGTATGGATAAAAAATGCTCCCTTTTTCTTTGAAGCAAAATGTGACTCATTCACTATAATTATTTGTCTCAACACTTCACAAGAAAAATTAAAGGTGTAATAAACTTGGGCAACTGAAAAGGGTCATGTTTGAAACCATGCAATCTAATTAGGGAAAAATTTGGGTACAAGAAATAGCTTCCTATGCTATCTTCCTCAGTGAGACGTAAAACTCTTCTTTGTTCTTCAGAAATCCTCTCTTGGGCCTCGCCGAGAAATTTAACTCTTAAATAAAAAGAGAAACGATTAATGTATTGGGTATAGGCACGAGGGCATGTCCTAGGTATATCATATCTATCCACTGGTAAATCTCCATTTCTTTTTCTTTTCCATCCTTAATAGTTGTGAGGAACTTAGTGGGTAGGAAATAAGTAGGATAATTAAATAAAATTAAATGAATGAGGTATGTACAATGACAACAAGATTTGAATGGGATAACGATTGTAAGGTCGACCATGATAGCTCTAGCCAAATATTTTAGAAAAGTATTCGCCATTTTGTCGGGATTCATGGTAATCACATGGTAATAAGCCAGATAGCTAAGAAAATAGCTTCATCAACCTTTGAATCATCAGCTAATAACAATGTCAAGGTATGATATAAGGGCTTTAGTGAATTATTTGGGAGAGGGAACTCTAATTTTTGGTTTGGGTTAGGGATTTTGAGTAATCCCTTGAGAAACTCAACTTTATCTTCTTTCTCCCATGTAATAAACTCTTGGTAAAGCCCTTTGTCAGTAATGTCTATTCCATAAGCTTGTATGCATAACATTTTGGAGATGATGTCCTCATTGATGTTGAGGAAGACCTAGTGGTCTACGGGATAAATAATAGCTCAAGGCTTGGGGTTGAAATACTTAGCCACGAAAGGATAGAGTCTGGGTAAAAATGCACGTGGGGAAGTGTGAAAACTAAAACCCAGACCGCTTGAGACACTGATCATCTTGGGATCTACAAGAAGGGGAATTTATGTTTCTTTTCAGGGTTAAGACATCCATGAGGTAGATTTAGGTGTCTCTGACATCGAAAAACTCATTATTAAAAGTCTCTTTGGATAGTTCCTCTAGAATTTCGCTTTTCTAAGAATTGGTCTGATAAAAAAAAGTAAAAAGAAGTTAGGGAGGGTGGACAAGTACTTACCCAGCGAAAATGGTAATGGGTTGAGCTTGGTTTCGAGATTTGCACAAAGATGACACCCTCTACAACATTCACACTATGCAATGAAATGCAATAACAATGGACGTGAAGGAGAATAAAGTGAAAAGTTAGCGGAGGAGAAGGGTTAATTAGGTAGAATTTTTCTTAATGGTGGTAGAACACCCTAAAATCCTAATTTATTAGACAGAAAAATAAGAATGGGTCTCATCGATTGGGTGCGACAAACGAGTTAAATTTCATGCAAGTCTAGTCCCGACGGCTATATGAACAATTAATGGCGCGGGGGTGGATGTTTTATATCTCATTGGGCGGAAAGAAGCACATTAACACGCTTTTAAGTTTGCGCATGATGTAACAAATGATCGTTCAATAGATGCGGGATGGACGGTTGAGATGCGTTGAGGGTAAACTAGGCGTTTATCGTGTAAGCACCTTAGCACCCGATGACATATTAGCGTCGTCGATTTAATTATGGGCGATCAGATCATTTGGAATAAAAGGGCGGTCTAAGCTCATAAGAGAAATTAATTTGGATAAAACATACACAACTTGCGGCTCGATAATTAACTGTGGGCTGTTCATGATTTTAAAAAGGCACGATTAGATTTTGTAGTTTCTCCTCTAATAATCTGCCCTAATTATTTAACTATTACACGTAGAAATATTAAAACACACAGATTTATTTTAAAGGGAATATTATGGTTTAAACTTAGGAGCAAAGAATTGTTTGACCATAACAAGTAGAGTTTTAAATTTATAAAATACTTTTATTCTTCCATGACTTTGGCTCTTGGGTTTCCCACCTACAATCTCTCTTTTCTCTCTTTTCCATATTCGATGATACACATGCTTCCATGAGTTTTGTCACCTTCAAGAAAGTTTTGTTATAGTCTTCAAATTTATAAGCAAATTCTTCTTGTCTTGAAAACATTTTAAGTCCCACTATAAACTTATAAAGAAACACTACCGAATTTTAGAATTTATGAACTCTGGTTCACTGAGTCATTTTAACAAACAATTTGCAAATAAAGTGTTGTAGGTTATAGTTTAGACATTTATGCCCCAATATACATACACGTTGATCAATTTACACTCCATTGAAGCATGTAGGTGACTTGAATAGACTTATATCAAAACCAAAAATGTATAAAATGTTGATTAGAGGTCCAGATCATGATAAAATCAAGCATTAACAAGGTATCTATGATTTAAATGTAAAGAACATAATATATAAATGGAACAATGGAACAATGGAACCTAGGTATTATTTCCAACATATAACCTCTAACTTAAAGTAATATCAACACCTCAAAACCAAAAAAATATGCTTGGGTATATATACAACAAGAATGCAACTTGACCCTCCTTAATCCACTGAAATATAAGTCCTCATATGATGAGTTTAAATCTCAAGAAAAAGGCATAGGAAACTCCTTTATGGGTAGTGTGGAATTAATATAGAATAGTGAGGAATGTGTCCTACAAAAAATAGTAAATTTGGCCCTTGGGTAGTCAGAACTCAGCCGCGTTGAAGACAATAATGTTGCCATAAAGAAATGGGGGAATTCTCTTTCTATTAGTTGGAAACTTGACCCCTTTTATTATAATGGTTAGAAAGTATTTAAAGTGATACGATCCTCCTCAATGACAACCTTTGGACACCAAATAATGATAAATCGAACTCCAATGTGACACTAAAATCCTAAATTGGATCCAACATTATGAAGGTTGTGATGCAAGAAAAAGATCCAATGTGGCCTTGAGATAATTTGTGAACAATATGATCTTGGGTATTGGAGTTTGAAGCTTGGAAAATTATGAATTTCACTCTTCTTATGATGTATGGGTTTGGAATTCAACCTCCACCTTGTCTTGACAAACAATTGAGATGCTCCCACAATTCGACCTCTAATTTGAGTGCCAACAATTAGGCAGACCCTTGGAATTTTCTCACTGTAAACTTGAGAAATTTGATCTATTTGGCATTGATAGATGATTTATTCCTAAAAACCTTCAAGAAATTCATTAACCAAAACTTGCAACAATATTAACATATAAACCTAATAATGTAAAATTTCCAACTAAGGTGGCAAGAGAGAGTCCACCGAAATTGGGTGAATCTAACTAGGGTGGCAATAAGATCCACCGAAGCTAGGGTGAGGAGTTTCACTTGAAACTCTTGATATGAAACTCACTTGAGTTTCTCTTCAATGAAAATAAGATATAATTGGAATACGACTATTTTCAAATGAGTTCACACTCCTTTTATAATTATTCATTGAGCCTCCCTCTAACTTCTATATTCACCTTTTTAATATTATTTTATTAGTGGGAGTCACTTTCCACTAAATGGATTTTGTCGCATTTTTTTAATAAAATAGAACTTATGAAGAAATATTTCGGTAATAATCACATTACCGAAATATTTCTTCATAATTCATCGATGGATCATAGAAGCCAAAAATCTATAAAGATAGAACTTCTTGTCATTTTCTAGTAGAACAATATTTTCCGCTAAAATAATATTTGCCTTCCTTTTCCTATTAAAATAGTATTTACATTTTTTCATTAATATCATCAAAATTGGGCAAGAATCTTTAGTGATTTTCATGCTCACAAAATTGGGGATATTGTTATAGCTCATCACATGAAAGTCATTTCAACTCTTGTTAGTGTAGGACAAATTAAGAGACTCATCAACTCCAACAAGAAGTGTATGCTTTTGGTTGTGAGGACAAAAGATGTTGGGGCATCCAATGCTTTCAAAGGTTATAATGCTTCTCATTGGAAATACATGTTTGATATTGTTTCTAAATTATGATGAGATTTTTCAGGTACTAGGTGGATTGCCTCCCAAGAGGGAAATTCAAACTGAGATCCATATTAAAAAATATGCTCCTTGTTACACCATTTTTTGGTCATCTAACCTATTATCATTAGATGGACCCAAGTACACCATGTAAGACCAATTTTACCCTAAGTAAAATTGCTTTCACTATGTGAAATAACTTAGTAAAACACCTTTATTAAGTTGTTTATGGTCTAAACAGGAAACCCCAAAAGGAAATAATAAACAAATCTATATTTGCTTATATTTCCTCAAGGAATAATTAGCTAAATATCAATTTAATTATTATTCCTGGTCATCTTTAACCCAAAACAAGGAAATCAATTAAATAAATCCTTATTTATTTGATTATTTCCTAGGAATAAGTTATTTAATCCTTATTTAAATAATATTCCTAGTTAAATTTGACTAAATCATTTATAAATAATTAGATAAATCATTATTTATTTAATTATATTTCCACCATTCCCTTAAAATAATAAATAAATCATTTATTTATTTATTATTTATAAATAAAGGAATTGACCCAAGTCAAAAATCCTTTCCCCTCCAACAAATATAATAAAATATTCCTAAAAGGTGGTTCTAGAATTTGATTAATAATATTTTATTCATGCACCAAGTTCTAGACCACCCTAATATTTTGTTATAAATAGAAGGGTTTTCCCATTCATTAATCACCTTTCATTGCATTAGATCACTTTGGATCTATACTCTTGGTCTGAATTTGAGCCATTATCATTGTCACATTCTTCATCACTTGCTTTGTGAGCTCCCTTTGAGTTCTATATTTGTCTGGGTTTTCTACACCAACAAGAGAGAGAAATTTTAGATCTGAAATGCTGAGGACTTTCAAGAACCCATCCCATTGAGGAGAATTGGAAACACCTTTCTTGTTTTCCTCTCAGGTGCCCCTTTAATATAAAAAATTCTTTCAAACATATTGTTCGTGTCTTGTCTATTAGATGCATGGAGAAACATTTCATTTTTACTGCTTAATGTCTTTTTTGCATATATCTGGATTTGTGCAGCTTTATTTGGATCAACTAACTGCAGATTTAAAGATATTGGTAGCCATAATTGATGTTAGGGCTATTTTTTATGCGTAGCTAAAGTGGTCTTTTTCGACGAAAGATTCATACTAACACCCCTCTTCCAAATGTGGGAATGTACAAGATTTAAACCATGGAAATGAAGGAAATCAAGAAGTGGGTGTGAGACTTGTTGGACCAAGGAGTCATTTGACCTATCTCACCCCCATGTGGTTCATCAATTATGTTAGTGGGGAAGAAATATGGAATGTGGAAAATGTGCATGGATTACCGAGATCTTAATAAGATCATCATGAAAAACCGATATCCTCTCCCTTACATAGATTATTTTCTTGATCAATTAAAGAATTTTGTTTATTTCACTAAGTTGGATTTGCGTAGTGGTTACCATCATATCAAAATTACAGAAAATGATGTATGGAAAATTGCTTTCAAAACCAAGCAAGGATTTTTCGAGGTGTTAGTAATGCCATTTGGGCTTTGAAATACCCCAACTACACTCGTGCATGTATTGAATGATGTATTTCGACCACTCTTAGATGAGTTTGTGCTTTATACTTAAATGATATACTTATCTTTAGCAAAACTTGGGATGATCATGTAAGACATGCCAACCAAGTACAAAATACTATGCAAAAGGAGAAATTGTATGTAAAGTTGTCCCAATGTGAATTTGGTATAACTTCCATGGTTTATTTGGGTCATATTTTGAAGGAGATCAACTGATGATTGGTCCTTCTATAGTTGATGTAATTGTGAAATGGCCTAAACCTAAAAATGTGACAAAAGTGAGAAGCTTCTTGGGAGCAGTTCAGTACTGGAGAATATTCATAACTAACTTCTCATTCATTGCATCTCCATTGTACACACCACTTCTTGTTCCTTCTCATCCTTGAGAGAGTATCTCCATGGATTTTGTAGTGGGGTTGCATTTTTCATAAAGGGTCACAGCTACTTGTATGTAGTAGTGGATAGGTTTAAAATGATGTGTGTCTTGATGCCATGTAAAAAGTAGATTACTACTGAGAAAATTCCTCAAGTTTTATTTAAGCTTGTATGGGTTCATTTTGGACTACCCACATCCATTGTCTTAAATCAATATTCTTGATTCCTTAGAGATTTTTGGATAAGAGTGTGGAGAATGATGGAAACAAAGCTAAGTTGGAGTAGAAGTTTCCATCCACAGACCGATAGAAAAACAAATGTTGTCAACATAACAATGGTTCATTTGCTTCGAGGGTATTTAAACAAGCATCCTAAGTCATAGGATGTAAAGATACATTATTTTCAACATTCATACAAAAGGCCCTTTGCACTATTCTACTCAAATTTCACCATTTGAGACATGATTTGGGTAACTTCCAAAGTCACCCTTAGATTTGGTATTTGGGAAAGATTAGGATACTAATAAACAAAGTGATGAAGACAAAGATCACAAGTTCATTTAGAGGATCCAAATGATACATCAAGTGTACAATAGAATTTGGAGAAAATTCCAGCACAATATAACGCCCAACATGACAAGCACGGGTTTGATCATTAGTTCCACATTGGAGATTGAGTATGGCTCCACATTAGCAAGGAAAATTTGAAGGGAGAAGGCAAATAGTTGAAACCAATAAGTTATGAGCCATTCACCATCTTAGAGAAGATTGGGACAAATTATTATCGCCTTGATATACCGACTTATATGCAAATATATTCGATAGTCAATGTAGGGAACATGAAACTTTATGAACCTCCAACGATCATGGATCCAAAGGAGAGTGGTCAAGTTCTACCAATGGATTATTTTACTCCATATTACTTGGACAAGTTACCCAAAGACATCATCCTATACAAATGAAAAAAGACTTCATGACAGGGAGATGTGAAGTACATTCGAGTGTGTTTCAAAGGAATGCATCCTAGCAAGGCATGATCGATTGAACATGAGAAAGTGAGGTGTCAATTTCCTCACCCACATGTTGATTGATAAATATTTTGGAGGCCTAAAATCTCCTCAGTGGGGAGGATTGAACCAGGAGGATCCAGAAGGGTCAAAATATGAAGTCCCCAAATCTTAGCAAAACAAACACTAAGTTGTAGATATTGTTAAGATGATTCCAATGATGCGATGATATGTATATGTAAAATTGAGAGTTTATGGTGAAAATTACAAGTGAAAATTTTAGGGTTTTTTGACAATTATGTCAATTACATTAACACATAAACATGCTTTTTAAAACTCACTTTTGTAGAAAATAAAAAATACATAAGTAACATAACATCATACACAAGACAACAAATGATAAAGGAGATTACTCCTCCTGGGCTACATCTCCTAGGCCAACTTCCAATGTTGGGCCTCTTTCATTTTGCTAAAAAATATGTGTTCAAATAAAGTTACAGTGCTCATAATGCAAAAACAATGTCTCTAATGGCTTTAGAATAGTCAAAAACCCCTAATTGGGCTCTTTTTGCACTAAAAAAATTGAAAATTGACTGAGTTATGCTCTAGAGAAGTTTTCCTGCTAACTGTCCTCCAATTCACACCCACCTGCTAATTTTTCTACAATTTCTAACTTTTGCGGCCACGTGGAGTGACAAATTCGCCCCACGCTGATGCAGGTGCAATTTGTCACTTCCTTAAATTGCCTATGTCGGCCCACGGACCGTTAAAAGTGCACCAAGTGGCGCAATGGGCACCATTGATTGTGGACGGTTTGAACTGCTCCCGCCAAGAATATTGAATCCGGGTTATGAACCATAGTTCGGTTAATAAACCATGGTTTAATTTAAAAGTGGCATGCCAAATATTAACGAGAACTTTCATACAACTACGATTGGAGCTTTGACCTGTGGGTATGGTTCCCCTGGTGGTAACGATAACCGTGCCATAAATTTACCGCAACCTAAAACTGTGCCAAGTGACATGTATCGTGACCACCGCTGTAACTTCCATAACCGTTAAACATATTCTCTACCATAACAGTAAACTATAACCATGCTTCTAACAGTTGTATGTGACCTGGTTGGGTTGACTGCTAGTGTTAAACCATCCGCCGAGACTTTGGATTATGGTTTTAACATAAGGTTTGGTTATGAAATATGCAGTGTGGCGATGACACATGGTTTGGATATTATAATAGTTCACATGTTCATTGGTGGTGTTGGGGCTGAGGTTAACCTCGGGCCCTATCTTCTTGCCACGTTGCATGGTTGGGTGGACCAAGGGCTAGGGGTTAACCACAGTCCTCACCCCCACTATGCAATGTAATAAACCTTAAATACAAACTTTGCACTAAGGTTTTTAAGAAAATAGGTGGCGTCGTGGTGGAACACTACGCTACCACCATGGAGGTCTCAAGTTGGAACCCAGCGGAGCCCTCCTCGACCATACCAAATTTTTTACATGCCAAGAGGAGGCCATGTGGAAGCCACTGATTGGCCCACATGGCTCTTCCTAATTGGTCCACCACATCGACCCTTAAACCAATAAAAAATCACCATTCAAAAATGAACCAGAATGAGACAAGTGGAAATCAACCATTGGCTAAAATAAACACAATCACCTGCACAGTCAGATGCCCAGTCAACATATGGACTACTAACTAGGTGTACTTGCAACCCAAAGCCCAAAAATTGTAACTATATTCCAATTCGATCACAACGTCATACTAGGAGCTTCCAATATCTATTTTGAGTGAAATGTATTGCATTAGAATCAGGGCTAAGATATCTTTTATTTGGCGCTATTTTTGAGCCATTTCGAGCACTTTGAATTTTGAGCATTAAACTGATCCACCGGATCATTCCTCCCCACTTGAAGCTTTTGGCCCTCCAAAGTATCTTTATCAGTAAACAAATAGACGAGGGTACAAATCCCTCACCCTTCTAGCCTCAATCCACTTATCTTTTCTTGGATTTATTGCTTTGATATTTTCATGAAAGTACATCACTTTCCATGATTTTGGAGTCCTTTTCTTTCTGTAAAAAATGACATCTTGCTGCAAATTTTCAAGATTTCCAGAACAGAAAATTACTCTTGAAGGAATATGAACATTCCCTCCTTGATCTTCAATCAAAGGAAACTTATTCAATTTCAAGTTCCTTTCCCCTTGAACACTGTCCTCATGACAATGCTTAACATGTATAGCCTTGCATTTGGTTCGACTCTTTACCAAATGTGATCGCCATCGCCATCCACCATCATTATTCAAAGCAAAAACATTATGAAACCAAAAACAAGATGTTTTAGAACCAATTTCCTCTTTTTCAAATATATTTTTCATTTTATTTTTGACCCCTGCATTCTCTAACACTGACATCTTGTTCACACCAATGTTCAACAATGATGCATCCTGCTGCAAATTCACTTCATGTTGTTTACCTCTTTTAGGAGAAACATGTTAGACTCTTGAAGCATATTATCACATGAATTAGAAACCTCAATGAAATCATATTACAAATTTGATTCATATCCTTTAAAAGCTTTAGGTTCCTCAACATCTTTGTGCTTGAACATTAACAATGCAAAATTCTGACTAGCATTAAAAATTCTCTTTACTTGTCCAAAATTTACAAGAGATGAACTCAATTTCTTGCAATGTGCTCTAACAGTGTACAAAATCTAGTTTTAAAAAATTATATTTATTCTCATGGCGATGAAAAATAGCTCTCCTATCATAAAGATATGGGCTTTCAAAAACAATAACACATATATCAAGCGAAACTACGTCAAGTTCAACCTCATCAAGAAAGTTTGTTGTGATTTCAAATATAAGTATGCACTTCCTTGTCACTTTCAATTTTGCATTCTCACATACTCAACCTAAAGGATAAGGTTTAGGATGAGGAATGGTTTCTAAATTAAAATTCTTGACAATATATTCAGAGACAAGATTTTCTCTTAAACCACAATCAAACAGTGTGTCTATCTTGGTATGTTTTGAAATAAATCTAATATGGAAAAACTCAATTTTTATTTTTTTCATATTGAGTTTCATTGAGACAATTTTAAGAACTAGTACTTGCAATGTACTTACCTTTAAATCCCATGGATGTGATCTTTGTTTCATCCCTGGAATCAGAACCAAAATCATGTTGTGTTGTTGTAGTTGTCTTTTCTTTCTCATTGTTTTAAAACTTTTTGGGTTTCATCTCAGGATGAAGTTTCTAGCAATGATCTTCATCCTGCCCCTCTTTGGAACAATGTTTGCATGTAATTTTTCCTTTCTCTATATTTATGGTAGAATTATTATTTTCTTTTCTTTTGAACTTTCCCTTTCCTTTGTCTCCAGAATCAAAGGTGTTCTCATTTGTATCATCAGAAACATGTTTCCCTCTTGCTGCTAGATGTGTGGCATGTACACAAACTTCATCTAAACTTGTAGGGTTAAACATGAGAATAGTGTGTCTCAATTAACTATGTAAACCTCCAATGTATTTGAGTAAAGTGTCTTGTGATAATAAATCTACACCCAATATCAATGCTCTCCTTCTAAACTCTTGGGTATAACTTTGCACACTTTGACGCTTTAATTGACTAAAGATTTGACAATCCATGATAGCTTTCTGCATGTATGCTAATGGATAAAACTATATTATTATTGCAGCAAAAAAAACATTCCAAGAAGATAAAACCTTACCATTTTTCTTCATGTCCTCTTAAGTTTTTGTTTCCCACCAAATGAGTGTCGCACTTTCCAACCCTAATGAATCAAGCTAAATCTCGGTCTTGTTAGCACCCAATCTGAACCTCAGGCTGAAAAAGTCAAATCAGGGTAACAACTAAACCATGCTCAGCCTTGTAGCTAGCCCTACAAGGACAGGATAGGGCTATCTCCGTAGAATAGATATTCAATAACACAATAATGAACTGATTTTAGGCTAGGTATATAAATGGGAAAAGGGGTTTTGATAAATGACTAAATTTTCAGGGATGTATGGGAAAAAGGACAGTATGAACCGAGAAATTAAATCAAAGACACAGAGTATTTCATGGGGCGAGATAGGCAGGAGATTTAGCAATCAATTTGAAATAATATGGAGTGGAAACACTGTTGAGAAGCTAAAAAGGGCATAATAAATGAATCCTTTTCAAACAGAAGAAAACACACAGAGTATGAATGATTCCCCAAGGCAGAGCATATAAAATGGATTCTACCTTTCTAACTTGAAAAACATTCAACTGGAAATGTTTATGAATGAATGGTGAAACATAACAATTTACATATGAAACACAAAGGAGAGACATATGCTAAAACTCATACCACATGAATTCCACAAATCAGAGCTGCATCACTTTATTAATTCCCTGCCAAACTGTACAATGGAGCGCAGAGATCACTGCCACACTATTCCCCTATTTCTGAGTTTTCAGACTTCAGACTTTCAGCCCTTACAAATGATTAGCATTTACAATAAATAGCCAGATTTTGTGGGAACATAGATCGATGGAAAGAGGAGAAATCATAGCTGAAGATGGAAAACCAAGAGCCGATAATCTTTCCGTAAAGGAAGAGCTGCGTTACATCTGGTCAGTGAGAAGGTGAAACATTGTAATGTAGATCTCTTTACCATGTAACTGCAGATGTGACTGTTACGAATTTGGGTCTCGGCCTCTGACGTTTCGCTTTCCATTTTCCGTTTTGAAGAAAACTGAATTTTTATCAATGTTGTTGAAACAGAAATGAAATGAAATAATGCCTTACGTGACGGGAAAAATGTAATTTGAATGGGAAAAAGGGAAGGGGAGTAGGCGGGACCCACATATTAATCACAATCGGAATGGACGGGCGGAGGGGTATAACATATAATGAAACTTACAACATGTTGTGAAATGTATTTCAATATAGAGGTAATTGCAATCGGGGATCGGGAGGTGGGACTTGTTTGAAAGCACCATACAAAAGTTCCGATGCGATGGAGTACTTTAAAAACCTTTGAAAATCCTTTTATTGATTTTACAAAGGAAGAAAGGGTTTCTTATTTGAATGGGGCGGAAGTACTGTATGGTGGGCCCGGGGGTCAATCGCAATCGCAATATCGGAGGGGAGGAGGAATGCAACATATGTGAAACGCCGACACGATTGGCTCGATCGAATTTGAGCCATCGAATCAATGGGGAGAGATCAACGGTGGGTAGATCGATCAGAATTTTGCCATCGGGGGAGCGGATCGGGAGATCGAAGGAAGAGTTGTGATCGGGTAATCGGAGGGAGGGGTGCGATCAGAAGATTAGAGGAAGAGTTGCGATCGGATGATCGAAGGGAGTGATGCGATCGGGTAATCGGAGGGAGGGGTGCGATCGGAAGATCGGGGGAGGAAATGCGATCAATCACATCGGAGGTTTTGATGGTGTGATTGGAACGTTCCGATTGGCGGAGGACCGTCGGATTGGTTGGCGAGATCGATGGCTAAGGGATAATCGAGAACGATCAATTGGAGGAGCGGATCGGGAGTCGGAAGGGAGACTTGCGATCAATCGCATCAGAGTCTTTTGCGATTGGGGTGATCGGGGTGCACACATTACATGTTGCGATTGTGATGGGAAGCAGGAGGTTTACAACATAAAACTTTATTATAAACTTTTATTATGAAGCATGGTGGGGAAGTGGTTTGGCATAATCACATTTGTATTTATAATGTGATTTTAATCATGCGACTATGTATTTTGGAAAAGCGGGGGGGAAAGGATTTTATTAAAGAAATATAAAACTTTAATAATATAAAGTTTAAATGGAAAAATGGGAAATAGGGGGTATATGAGGATATAAGGGCTTTTACTTCACTTAAGCATAAATTTCAATCCAGAAGTCAGTTTTGAGAGTGCAATATACCGTTGGAAAGCTCTTTCTAGGCTCTTTCAGCTAGATCTACTTGGAAAATGATTGGATGCTGAACATGCTGTGAAAAACTTCTCTGAAAGGAAAGGTGATGATCTTGTTGGAGATGACAGCTTCTGAATTGTGACTGAAAGGCAAAGTATTATGTTTTCACCTCAAAACATGGTTTTGAGGTGAAACTTGCATCAAACTGAATAAATGATATCTCTGATCTTCCTGGTGCTATAGTTTTGAGTTTATTGACTTCCTCATGACCTTGCTGATCTTTATTTGGCACTTGACTCATTAATCAATCATGGTGAGGCCCTAGAAACTAATGAGACCCGTCCTATGACCTACTGACATGATTTGAGAGTGAAAGCAACTTATGACCAAAGACCATAGGAAGGAAAATCAACAAGTACGTCATGAGGGTAAACTACCATCAATGAATCCATGACCTAGCGGAATGGTGAAATTTATTCGGTATGAGACGCCTAATATGTAAATGAAAAAGAGAACTTTTGATCACTGATGGCAGTATGACTATATTGACACTAACATTGGCTCCAATGGGGATGGTAGCTCCTTGGAGGTGCCAAGAACGCCGTAGACCAAGTAGCATTATACATTGGGCATGGAGTCAAAAAATGCTAAGAACTGACACAATCCAGACTGACACTAAGAATGAAAACTGAAATAAATCCACACCATACACATATCATCCAAGCTTTATAGCCTTCACCTCGGGCCCCAAACTAGAATGACTGTGTATTTGAACTTTTGATCAAAAGTAACATGGTATGTACAATGATGATGATATAGATCCTGATCCGTCATCTTCAACCATGGTAGTGCTTCAAAAGCATACCATTCACTACTCCTCCAGGGCAATCCTGGCCATCCATTTCTGAGAGCAAAAAGGCATTCTTTCCTCTGTATGCTGAAATCTTGTATGGTCCTTTCCACAGATTTTCGAACTTACCATGCTTCCCTTTGTCTTCATTTATGGCATCCCATTTCAACACTATATCATCCAGCTGAAACTTTTCTGCTTTTTTCTTCCTGTCATAGATATTTTTAATCTTCTCCTGCAACTGAATAGCGTTCTGTGACACTTCCTCTCTTGTTTGCTGAAGGTGGATCATTTGATTGATCCTTCGCTGATTGTCATTGTCCTCGCTGCCAAATTCTTGCAATAATCTCATAATTGGTACTGTAAGGGATGTAGGAAAGACAACATCAGTACCATAAACCAGCTCAAATGGTGACATACCTATTGATCTTTTACTGCTAACTCTGTCTGCCCATAGTGCGTTGATGAGCTTTCGGTGCCAATTTCTTTTGTTTTCCTCCAGCATTTTCTTAATTATATTCACCAATGATTTGTTAGATGACTCAGCCAAGACGTTGCCTTGTGGATAATAAGCTGTTGAATGGCCCAGCGCGATGTTGTATTTGTCACAAAAGTCGATCATCTTCTTGGATCGGAACACTGCTGCGTTGTCTGTTACGATTTTGCATGGGCAGCCAAAACGAAATAAAATATTAGATTCCAAGAATTGAATGATTACCATGTCTGTTGCTTGCTTGGCTAGGACGGCCTCGATCCATTTTGTAAAGTAATCTATCCCTGTCAATATCCATCGGTGCTGCGCTGAGGATGCGGGATGAATTTCTCCTATGAAATCGAGCCCCCACTGCTGAAAGGGTGCGTTCACTGAAACTGGTTTCAAAGGGAGTGGAAGAAATTTCTTCTTCCCTTGGAAGATTTAGCATTCATGACATTTCATCACTATCTTATATAAATTAGAAAATAATGTGGGCCAATAATATCCTGCTCTCAATACCTTGTTAGCTGTAGTCTTCCAAAACAAGTGACCGCCACAGTCGCCTTTATGAAAATCGTGCATTACCTTCTGTGCCTCTTCTTCAACCAAACAATTGAGCAGAACGCCTCCTGGATCTTTCCAATACAGAGCGCTGTCTAAAATGCAGTATTTTGCAGATTTTAGCTTCAGAGATCTACCCTTACTCTTAGACATGCCAGTAGGAGGTGACAAATGCTGTAGGACATAGATAATATCTGAATACCACGGGGACTGTAGAAAAATATCTGAAATGGGAACCAGAAAACCTTCATTTTCATCTTCTGCCACTGCTGTTATGAGGTTTATATCTAGAGCACACAGATTTGATTGGGCCATCAATTTCGCCAAGCCTTGGCCTTTGATCAAATTCGTGGGCTTGATCTCCAAATCGTAATCCAACATAGCTACTATCCACTTACCTCTCTGACCTTCTGGATTAGTTTGCATCAACACATCCTTCACTGCTATGTTAGGGACATAAGCTATAGTATGTGAATGCAGAATATAGACCCTGAAATCCTTCAATGCCTTGATAAGAGCCAATGCCTGTTTTTCAATAATATTATACCTCAAAGCAACATCTCTAATAGTTCTACTGAAAAAGGCAATTAGCTTTTCGATCTCGTCTCTCTTTTGCATTAAAACAACAGCTAAAGTATGCTCCGATGCAAATGAAAATATGATGAAGTCTTGAGTGTAGTCGGGACTGATCAAAACAGGGGCATTGGACAAAGCAAACTTTACCAGATTAAATGACTTGACAACTTCTTCACTCCATTTGACAGTGCTGTCTTTCTTCAACATGTTAGTCATTTCCCTCAAATGTTCAGCCAGATTAGGTATAAATCGACGTAAGAAGTTCATCTTACCATTGAATGCTTGGATCTCCTTTTTGTTTCGTGGAAGGTCTATGTGCTGAATTTCCTCCACTCTAGATGGATTGATGCGGATACCATCTTTAGAGATGATATGCCCCAGCAGCTTGCCTTCATCCATGGCAAAGAGACACTTCTTGGGATTGAGAGAAATCCCAAACTTTCTGCATCGCTGAAAAAAAACTCTCAAATGGTGCAAATTCTCATCATCTGATCCTGAAAAAACTGTCAAATCATCCAAATAAATGACCAGAAAAACATCTTTTTCGTTGGCAAAAGCAATGTCCATTGCACACTGGAAAGTAGCTCTTGCATTCTTCAGTCCAAATGGCAATTTGGCATACTGGAAGGTTCCCCAGGGTGTTGTGAAGGCAGTTTTATCTTGGTCCTTCTCATGCACCAAGATTTGGTTGTAGCCTGAGTATCCATCAAGTAGTGAAATCCTGGATGCTCCAACTACTCTCTGCATAATATGGTCCATTTTCGGAAGTGGATAATTATACTTTAAGGAAGCCTTATTCAAGTTCCAAAAATCTATACACAACCTTATTTCTCCAGTCTTCTTATGTACCGGGACCAAATTTGTAATCCAGTCAGAAAATCTAATGGGGACTATGATACCAGCTTTGTACAATCTGTTTACCTCTTTTTCGATGGATGGTAGCAGTTTCAGATTAATTATTATCAGCTTCTGTCTGAATGGCTTTTGATCCGGCTTGATAGGAATAGTATGTTGGATTATGTTCTTATCATACACCTTCAAATCTGAATAATCCCATGCAAATACATCAGAAAATTCAGAAAGCAACTTCACATACTTCTCCTTCGCTTCAGGTGACAATGCCTTTGACAATTTCACGAACTTGGGCTGATCAGGTGTTCCAAGATTCACATCTTCAACTCCTTTCTCCGTGGGCACCAAGCTTGGCTTCTTTTCCACATCGTCCTGATCAAACAACTCCTCTAAAGGTATGAGACCTCTAGGAATTACATTATATTTCAGTTGCAATATGTCCATCTGGTTTGTTTCCAATTCTTGATCATCAACCACATACTCACCTTCTGTGGGAGCGTCCTTGAATTTTTCATCACCCTGCAAAAATGCATTGATCTCGTTATCATCCAAAAATACTTGCCAATACCTCAAATTGTCTGGAACAATAGGCCTATGTTTGACATGGATTTCAAACTTGTTGCTGGAGTTCATCAGAATATTTAGGTTACTTGAAGTAGTGTCAAGAGAATCAGCAATGAGATTCTGCATCCTGGGCACTACTGTCAAAGTGTACTCTGGGAACATCTTCAAAATGTACAGAACTGCATTTCTATATGCCCTCAGTCTTGGGTGTTTAGCTTGGTATTCTCCTTTCACCTACTTGATTATTAACTCAGAGTCACCATACACAGAAATCCTTTTCGCCTTCAACTTCTTCAAGATTTTGAGGCCTGCAATCAGAGCTTCATACTCTGCTTCATTGTTGGAGCAGTCAAAAGCCAAATTATAAGCACATACTCTAACATTAATAGGGACCTTTTCAGGCTGGAAAACAGGGCTCCGAATCCATATTCCAATACCTACTCCATCCTTACTAACAACTCCATCAAAATCCATACCCCATAGGCCATCTTCTTCTTCTTGCAGATGCTAAAATTTAGTTTCTGCCTTCTCTTTACCTTGGCTGATTTCTGGCTGTTCGCTGTCTTTTTGCTGCTGGTGGACAGGAGGCTTAGAAGTACTTGCTGCTTTGTCCTTTTCTTGTTCGAGGACCTCTCTGAAATTTTCTGAAATCTTAGGTATCTCATCCACTTGTACCAACTGAACATCCTCATCATTTAAATCACCATCTGAATATAAGACAAAAGACTCTAAATCTGTGTGGACTGCATTGATGGGATGGTTTACTGGCTTTTCTTTGCTAGTAATCATATATTTCATTTTATTTTCCCTATATAACTTTCTCAACTGGCCAAATACAGGGATTTTGGCATAAGAGAAGTCAAGCTATATGGTCCCCTTAAGTTTTGCACCCCAAGACCTAGATAGAAGCATTCCAAACCGTGGTGGGACATCAGCAACAACTACATCCATCAAGACATTTTTGGTTGGGATTTGATCTAAAGAAACTACCAAGTCTTTGATAATACCAATACAATGGACCCTACTTGAGTCAAAATAATAAAAATCATGGTATTTTCTAGTAATATCAAGGCCTAGCTTCTCCATGACAGCTTTGGGCATCAAATTATGCGAGGCCCCGGAGTCCAACATGGCATTATGAAGAATAAACTCATGCAACCTAAGACTTAGGTAAAAGGGAGGGACTTAATTTTCTTCAGATTCTTCTGTGGTTGGACCAAAAATAAGTTCAGGATAGTCGTCTTCCACATTGACCATACCAGAAAGAGGGTCAATTTGTAGGACTTTAGACACCTGAATTTTATATACACTATTCTTCACCAACTCAGTCAGGGGCACAGACACTTTGAGTTTAGAAATTTAATTTTCTAAATTAAAGGAAGGAGCTTTTTCTACCTCTTTAATGGGAGGGTCTTTCTTCTCTGTTTGTTCCTTCGCTATGCTCTGTTGGCTTTTTTCATTGGTTGTGTTAGTAGCTGCGAGTGCTTTGCTGGATGAAGGATTGGCCGGCTCTTTTCCTTTCTTCTGTGTCTCGTCCTTCATTTGGAGTTCTTTTCTCTTTTGAATGGTACTGATTATGACGTTTCTGTTCCTCAGAGAATACTGCCTTTGCTGGGCCGATAGAGTGTTCATATACCCTCTCTGGTAGTTATCAGATTCTTCCTCTAACGCCACGTCGTTGGCCAAAATGAAATTTTCATCCCCTCGAATGTCTAGAGTTGCCACTGTGTATTATTCGTCTTCTGTGAGGAAAATGGGTGCACCATCAGCTGTGAAAAAGTGATTGGCCTCCAAACACGGGGTTATCATCATGCAGTGTCCCTTGCACGTAGTTGTTGTAATGGCATTTTAATGCCTTACGTGGTGTTGCTTAGATATAACCTGTTTCTCTAATATGATGTCCCAGTTAATTTTGTGTCCTCTAAAATTTAGATTTCTTATTTGAGTTCTGGTCTATCCGAGATGCTTAATCGAACAACCATCCTTTCCATTGTACGAATTAGTATGTCTATTTTGTTGTCGACGAAGAGGGAGCGCCTCCCTCTTTCTCACGACTTTCTTTCATCTCGCTCGAGCTCTTCTAGCAGTAGTTAAAACATTTTCTGCTATCTGCATGTCTTCCGATGACGGATCTATTTCACGTAGTTTATATGCCATGTCAGCCTGTAATGGAAAATTATATTTTGAAGAATCCCACGGGAGGTTTGAGGTTAGGCTGGAATAGCATTGTATACAACGTTGAATCTTAAATAATAGTCTTATGGTTTCTACATTTTATTTTTTAATATTTCTCTTATTCGGTGGAGCTGGTGTGATTCTTTCACCTCCACTTCGTCTAAGAAATGTGTGTGTAACTCTGTAAAATGCAATTGAGCCGATTGTTAGCTCTAAACCACTTTCTAACTTCACCTCCCGAGAAGCTTTGAACATACAACACGGTAGCTACATTCTCTTCTTCTACTTCATGCAAGTCAAAAATGCGTTGTCTTATCAATATATTGGCCAAGAATAATTCACTGATGCATCCAAAAGATAGGAATTTTACTGCGATAATCGAGGCATATCATTGAGAACACCGAGGTAAAACTTGGTGCATACTTAGAGACGACCATGACTACGGGTGGATTTACAATAGGATTCAGAAGGATTTGGGGGAGGTGTTGTTGGAGGAGATGATAGCGGGAGTTGGTGGGGATGTTGATGAATTATAAGGCAATGCTATATGATGGATTATTTGAAATAAAGTTTCGATGAATTTGGGGAGAATTCAAAATACTTAGTCATCGATGGAGGAATTAGCTCTTTGAACTTCAATATCCTGAGGAAATTTGGATCTCAAACCGTGTCTTCGAGTGCGGTTCGGACTTATTTCTAAACAAAAAGAGCTCAAAACTCTCGTTCAAAGAAATCTCTTCCTAAGCACTCATGACCACAGTATATGGAACTGAAAGAGGATGTGGACTTAGTGATCCTCATCTTACATTCTTCTTGGGTTAAGATTTGGATTTTCAAACACGGGGAGGATTTGGATGGGGATTAGCTATGTATCTTCTTGAAACTAACGTGGTCAAAATTCTACTACAATATTTATATCGAGCTGAAAACTCAAAATATCATCATCAAAGACTTTACGAGAAGATATTCTGGGGTGGGTCTTCATGCAAAAATTTCATGCTCCCACTGAGTGGTCGCCGGAGGTGTATCACCCAATGCGGGTCTCGAGTGGAAAGAGCAAATCGAGGTAACAACTAAACCACGCTCGGCCTTGCTGGTATGCCCTCTGAGGCGGAGATGGCTCTCTCAGTAGAATAGATATTCAATAACACAATAATGAACTGATTTTAGGCTAGATGTATAAAAGGGAAAAGGAGTTTTGATGCATATTTGAAATTTCAAGTATGGGAAAGAGGGCAGTATGAACCGAGGAATTAAATCGGGATACGGGGTATTTCATAGGGCAAGATGGCGGGAGATTTAAATCAGTTAGAAATAGATGGGGTGGAAAGACGTGAAGAGAAGGCTGAAAAAGGTAATAATAAATGAATCCTTTTCAAGCGAGAAGAAAATACACGAGTATGAATGGTTCCCCAAGGCAGTTCATGCAAATGAGTTACACTGACTTGAAAAATTCAAAATATTATGGATGAATGATGAAAACATAACAATGTACATGAAACATAAAGGAGAGACATATGCTAAAACTCATGCCACATGAATCCCACAAATCAGTGTTGCATCACTTTATTAATTCACACCTTAAGCTTGTACAATGGAGTGCGGAAATACACCTGTTCCCCGCCGAGTTTTCGGACCTCCGCCTTTGCTTCGTTAGCATTTACAATGACAAACAAATTTTTCGAATACAATGATGGGAGGAGAAATCATAACCGAAGATGGAAAACCCGAGGCCAATAATCTCCGTGAGGAAGAGTTTGTGTTACATCCGATCGGTGAAGGCGAAACGTTGTAGCATATCTCTTTACAACGTAAGCGCATATGTATTTGTTAAAAATGCGGGTATCGGCATTTATTTGTCTCTTTTCTTTCGTAATTACTCACGAAGAAGACCGACCTTTATAATACTGTTGACTGAAATGAGAAATTATGCTTTCGTGAAGGGAAAAATTTATTTTGCATGGGAAAAGGAAGCGAGTAGGCAAGACCCGCATATTAATCGCAATCGGAATGTGGATGGTGGAGGGGTATAACATACAATATAAAACACAATATCATGAATGTATTCGTACAAAGGTGATGTAATCGGGAATCGGGAGGTGGGACGTGTTTGAAAGAACTATACAAAAGAGTTAAGATAGATGAATGCTGAAAAACATTGAAATCCTTTTATTACTTTTACAAAGGGAAAAATGGTTTTTTATTTGAATGGGGTGGAGATACGCACGTTGTTGCTGGGGTCAATCGCATCGAAGGGTTTGAAATACGATCGGAGTAGGGGCGTCGTCAATCGCATCGGGTATTGAAGAAGCTGGAAGTGATGAGCCAATGGGGGAGGGAATGGCGATCAACATATTGGGTAAAATGCGATCAATGCGTGGGAGGTTTTGATGGTATGATTGGAACGTTAGATTGGCGGAGGGCCCGAGTCGGATTGGGTTTGGCGAGATCGACGGCTAAGGGATGTCCGGGAAGCGTCCAGTCCGAAGGGCTTGAGTCTCGGGAGTCGGAAGGAGACTTGCAATCAATCGCTACGAGTATTTTGCGGTGGGAGTGATCGGGGGCACACATTACATGTTTGGTTTGCGATTGAAAGGTTTACGATTAAAAGATAGGAAGTGGGGGGTTTACAACTTAAAACTTTATTATAAATTTTTATTGTGAAGCATGGTGAGAAAGTGGTTGGGAACGACGAGAATTTGTAATATAAAGCTTTTTATTATAAAGTTCTATGGGGAATGGAGGGGAAGTGGTTTGGCATAATGCTGACTTATTTATCATCATTTTAATTAATAACGACTATGTATTTTGGAAAAGGGGGGGGTATGCTGTCAAAAAAATATAAACAATAATATAAAGTTTAAAGGGAAAAATGGGAAATGGGTATATGAGGATATAAGGGCTTTTACTTCACTTAAGCATAAATTTCAATCTAGGGAAGTGATTTGAGTGCAATATACCGTTGGAAAGCTCTTCAGGAGCATTTTCTGCGGATACTTGCTTGGAAAATGTTTTGATGCGAAATCTTTTGTGAAAAAATTCTATGAAAGGCAGGGTGATGATCTTGGAATGACGGCTTACGAATTGTGGCTGAAAGGAAGAGTATCATATGTTTTGCCTCACTCTGGCTTGGTTTGGATCAAACACATCAAACTGAATAAGTGATCCTCTGACTTTCTGGTCTTTGCGACTTTGAGTTTTATTTGGCTTCCTCATGACTAGCTGATATTATTGATATTTGGTAGTTAACTTGACCATGGTGAGACTCGAACTAATGGGGCCAGCTCTCTGACCTCTTTTGACATGTTTTTGAGAATGAAAGTGTCTAACATTTGAAAACCATGAGGAAATCAACAAGCCTCATGGAAAGCGGTGAAAAGTGCTACAGTGAGTCTGACCTAGCGAGAATGGTGAAATTTGCTAGATATGGACACCTAACTCTGAAAATGCAAAGAAGTTTTGATCACTTGATGGCGGTATGACTAGTGACACTAACACTCATCTTCATCAATTCTCATGTTATTTTATTTGTCCAACTCTGTGATCCTCACCACCCTCTTTGTGAGCACTTTGTTCATCGGCCATCACTCTTTTCCTCACTTTGGGTTGACTCACTTGCCATTACCCTCATTTCATTCTGCTTTTTCCATCATTACCCCTTTGTCATCCTCTTCATTTGATGCTCAGAAAAATTAGGTCAGGGAGTTTTCCTTGGTCAGGCACCTTGTACCATATGAGGAGGAAAATTTGGTTGGTGGAAACTGCAGCTTCATGGGCTATGAACACATCCCAAGGTATTCCCATCTATTCCAAGCTGATGTAATACCACCATATTGATCAAGGAGTGGTGAAATAAACTTTTTATTTTATGGGGAATGATTTCTCTTGAAATGAGAAAATGTTCTCATTCTTCCTTGTGACTCTTGTGAGGTGACCATGGTAGGAGTAGATCCGGGTATCCTACGAGGTGAATTACTTCATGATAACCACAATCTGAGGTGAAAATCTGTTTGAGGTGTAGAAATGGAAAGATTGTCTTGCAATCTCCTCTATTCCTAGTTTTGACAAATGGCTAATAAGTTCTCTTGTCCAATTTGGCTTTCTTAAACCATTTTTCACCAAAAACGGGGATATATATGGCATCGGAGATGGTATTTGTGAGGTCTCAAAATCTACTACAGGCTGAATTTTTTGTTGTGCAAGTTGTCAGTAGCCTTGCTCAGCTCTGGGTGGCTTTTCATATTTTGATCTTCTCCTAGAATTCTGGAAAACCACGTGCTGAAACATAGAGAGGATCTTTAAAGGAAGGTTTATTAGCCATTGTCACTGGGGTTGCTCTGTTCCCATTCCCTCCCTTATGGATTTGATCCCAAAATTTTGACCTCACTCATGTTACTACTATTTTACGCCTCTCCACGACATGATGGAGATGCTTGTGGACAAGCCCAGGATTTGGGGCTTCAAAATTAAGAAGGTGGTGATGGTAACCTTTACATATGAGTGATATGGAGACCAGGACACTAGGACTGTTTGCTTTGGATCTTAAGAGACTTCTTTTGAGAAATGAATTGTAACCACACTGGCTTACACTCCCTCAAATGATACTTGACTTGGTCAAGGAGGCCAAAAACAAAGGTGTAATATGCATTTGAGACCTAAGATTTACACACCTAGGGTTTAATTACTCATATCCACCAAAAAGACTTAAAATAATAGTGAGAGGAGGAGAAAGAGGGTTTTATCATGTCGGCTCCTTTGTTGGCCTTGGAGCAAATTTGGAGGGTGATTTCAAGCCTTAGGGAAAAATTTGTTGCTTATTGAAGGGTTCCTTCCTGGCGCCTCCTTTTGCTACAAGAAGTTGGGTTGGCTGTGGGTGCGGTAAAATCGTCACCGCCGGTGGTGCCGCGCCGCGTGGCGCATGCGGGCCTTCCGGTCGAGTCTGCGTGTCGGTGGTCGAGCGCGGCGCGGGGATTTTCACGGCGCCGCCACGATTAGTGCGGCGTAGTGTTAATCTGAATGGGGAAATGCCGGAGTAAGCGCGGTGCAGAGGGCCTGGTAATCACGAAGCCGCTGATTCCCCATGATGCCGGGGACTTGGCCCGAAGCTTGTCCGAAACTATAAATTTTCTCAGGTAGGGTTTTCTTGCCTTTTTTGCAAATAGAAAAAGCCTGATGAGTCAAGTGTTTAAAATGAATTTGACTTTTATAGCCTTGGGCATAATTTTTTTGCCCTGTGCTCTCTTTATGTGTTTTTCAATCTCTTTGCCATTTGACATCCCTTTAAACATTTGCGGGTGATTTGAAAACTTTTCAAAGTGATTTTCTTCCTTTGGTGAGGAGTGTTATAAAGGTGAAGAGGTTGTCTCTGTTTAGGAGTATTATTTACTAGTATGCTAACCTCATGATAAATAATTATTTGTTTTACTCTTCCTTTTTGACATTCTTGAGTGTAAGTGACCTGAAGCATGTCTTTTTACCTTCTTGCTGATTTTGATAGTGATATATTCCTTTTGACAGAAGCTGTGAATCCCTCTGCATGCATATGTCTCCATTTCTTTTACTTTGATTTTTGGAGCCTATGACACATTTGTTTTTGTTCCCTTTTGTCACTATTTGAAGTTTTGTGTAACCTTGATCCTGTAACTCACATGCATATCGGTTTTACCTTGTAACCCCGAGCTCATAATTTTACTCCTTTGACTTTTTGAAGTCAATTATTTGCACTTTAAATCTTGACTTCCATCACCATGATACTCTTTGCATTCTTCCCTTCAGTTATGACATCGTTGAAATGAAATATGATATCACTATGATATCATTCTTCAAACTTATATTGTCATCACTGAAACTCATAGTCTTCATTTCACCTTCTCACTAACTTCCCAAATTTTAGGCCCAGAATTTGTTAGAGAAAAATGTGATGAGTGTTGTCTTCTAAGTTCTCTATAGCCCTTTAAATTTCATTCATTTAAATTCAATTACCACCTTTCCCTTTTTCATTTACAATTTCTAAAAATCTTCAATGTGCTGGTGTCTTTGTGTGCCTTTCTCGATGTGGTCTTTATGAGCTCATAGCAGAAACATTGTTTTCCAATCAGTCCCAAAACTTTGATTCTCTTTGTACATAGGCCTGCTTTGCCTCTTCCTTTGTTGTGGATTTCGTTAGTGATGACAGCCTCTTACCTTAACTAATTTTGTGTTGATGGCCATCTCGATCATTCTGAGAAATTTCAACAAGGGCGGCTATCCCTTGCGAGAATTTGTGCTTGACCGAGGCCTTCCTTGAAGGATTTTGCATCTGGTAATCTATGGTAAACTCATTTCAGCTGACTTATCTTGCACGATGTATACAACCTGTGATTTAGAAGACCAAAGCAAACCTACATTTTGAAAACCCTAAAGGACCTAGTGGGAGGCTTTTTGGAATTGGCTTTTAAAAAAACTTATATTTAGGGTCTTACCCAGTGCTCATAGAGCTTTTGACAAACCTTATGCATTAAATTCTCAAAACTGTGATTTTGATTTATGCAAGAGCCTAGAAGGTAACCCAGGACAATGCTTTAGGCACTTGGTGAATATGGGAAGAGGTTAGGCTACTTGGCAATCCAAGGTGGAAGTAGAGGGTTTCGACAGAAAGTCAAAGCAGTGGTAGGTTAGGGTGGAAACCTCGTGAGGGTGAGTGGCATGAGCCCATGATGGGTATTTTGGGAGTAGTGAGCTAACCTTGACATGATGAGTACAATAAATAGTGAAAAATTTCTCAGTAAGGATAATGAAGATAGTAAAGTTGGAGGGGGGGGGGGAAATATTCATAGTTTTGTTTCTAGAAATCTAGGAGTAATCATTGATCATTTACAAGGAAAAAATTACTAATGAATAACACGATACAGTGACACTTGTGCACTTTCTAGCATGGAATACATACCCACTGAACCACACTTTGTCTTCCAATTCATCTCCCTTTACAACTTTTACGAAGTCTCTTTAAAGGCCATTGCTTTGAGGTTGGCGCTTTCTCTCGGTGTCTCACCGTGCCCATTGCGGTACACTAAGACCCACACGATCGGTGCTACGTCTTAATGTAACCCCGATGATCTTCTTTTGGAAATTTTTTAAATAGAAATGAAGCTTAAAGGCATTTAAGAACTCACAGCGAAGAGGTTTGAGGAGTTTGTTTTGAGGATATGCATGGAATTCCCCTTTGCGCTTATTGTTCCCATAAATAGGAACTACTCCAAAGGATAAGAATTTTTACCATTATTTGAGGGCCCATATCCTCCTCCTATATTTATATAAGGAGACCTCTTTCACCTCTACTATGTTTTGGTTAGTTATTTGGTTAGAAGCAAAAATCACGGAGAAGAAGCAATTATAGTGATGTTATAGGCGTGGAGAATAATGCGAGTGTGATTTTTTGTGTGTGTTAGGGAACATAATGAGATCTTAGACCTTTGTCTATGAGGGTGTCGCAAACATGCTTGGATACGGACGTCTTTGAAGAGAACCTCTTCAAGGCTTGGTTGTAAACTCCCCTTTTCTTTATCATAATAAAATGCCATTGGTTTTTTCTTCCACTCTTGTTTACATTTATAATGAAATATTTCTAGGAATTCCTTGATGGGTCTGAATGGGTTGTAATTGTTTTATGTTTGTCATGATTTTATAACTGTCGTGGTGTCTTAATTGTTTATACAAATATTAGTGATTGGTCGCATCTTACTCGAGTTTGAGAAGAGCGGCAATAAAGCTTTGATGGAAGATAATAAACATAGCATCGAACAAGTTAAGTAATATCACTATATTTGAATTTAATTTAAAATCTAGGAAGGTAGTTGTTAGTATGTTCTTTTGTAGTTGGTAGGCCCACCCTAGGACTAGAGGGATGTTGTACCTTAGAGAGTTTCAAGACAACAAATTGCAACTCCACTAGGGAGTTTCCTTTTAAGTTTGTCACTCTTTGAGGTCTTATTAATTCGACGAGTTTTCGTCGAAAAACCGGCCCTATTTGTTCCTATGTTTTCATCAATTACAATCTTTTTAGTTTTCTTGAAGTCATGAGTACGGTCCTAGTTAGGGGAAATTATTTGTTTTTTGTTTTTTTAGAAATTAGTTCTTTTATTTTTAAAACGTCATGCCAGGTGGGCCAATTGGTGCTGGTTTGGTTAGAGTCGCTTCAATCGAGCTTTGAAGCTAGTTTCAGCCCAAATTGTGCCCATTCTTTTGTGTGTGTGAAAAATTAAGGTTTTCTCCCTAATTATTTCACTAGTGTGTCTTTTCCACTTAGGTATTTTTCTCTGCATGATTTACATTTTATCCCCTTCACCCAAATGGGTTTGATTGGTTCATTCGCTTGGTTTTTTGGTTTTGTTCCTTTTCGTTGGGATGTGCATTCTGCGTTGTATGTTCAGTTTAGCTGCTTTATTGATTCTCTTTGATAGTTGATGGAGTCTCCTTGCTTGTGACTATCTACAGTTGATTTCCTTTTCTTTTCGTTGATGATCAGAAGTCTAAAGTGCTTGTTCGAGTTCATTTGGTCCGCTTGTTCGCTGGCTGCATAGATTACATTGCTCATTGTTCGGTTGAAAAGTATTCTTTCTCAGATTGCTTTGGTACAGGAATGAATGCCTTGTTTTTTGAGCCCATGCTTTGGAAGTCCTCTTTGTGTTTTAAGAACTCATAGTCTTGTAGCCTTTTGAGGAATTTCGTTACAAAGTGTTCAAAATGATATTTTATTCTTAATGTTTGGTTTCATTCTTTTGTATTGAAAATTTGCATTCATTTAGTTTTCATATCAAAGTTTTAACTGATTAAAATGAATTAGATCAAGTTGCATTGAAAGAATATGTTTGTTGTATGGGTGAACTTAGATTCTGATTTTTAATGATTGAAAACTAAAAGTCACATTGAGTGCATTCTCTTTCATTAAAAGCATGCATTAAGTAGATTTCATTTCTTGAGAAAATGCATTGAGTGCATTCTTATTCATTCAAAAGCGAAAATTGTGCATAGATTACAATTACATAGTTTCAAAAGAAGATGTACAAATTACATTGCATAATTCACATCTTTGAATGTTTTAGATTACTTTTGGATAGTGAAAGTCATCTAGTTTGGAAATATTTTTTGTTTGCATTCTTCCTATTTGTTGCATCTTTGTTTGAGACTTTTCCCTTAACTAGATATCATTCGTCAGGTGAAAGAGTTATTTCTCATAGATGCATATGAAGTACTCAGATGGCAAGTAGTAGGGCCTTGAAACCGAGACGTAACTCAAAATAAACCAAATAATTTATTCAATAAATCTAAGGAAGCATTGAAAATTAACGCTCACACTTAAGGAGTATAGGCTAATTATTGCATCATAAAACCTAAGTGCTCCTGTAAATCTTTCATTAGAAAATGTTATTACGGACTTGTGCTCCCCATACCGTCTAACATATATAAAGGCCCTATAGGTTGCAATCCCTTTATCTAACGAAGATAGTTCTACACTATAATCCTTGGCTTTTATTTTCCTGTTTGGGGGCATTTGCACTGCATGTACGTTATGTCCTTGGTCATTTCTCTTTCATTTGATCACCCAGGTGTATATTGTTGGGTATGTGTGTTATATTCTCCACATTAGTCATGTCAAGGAAAAAATTGGACATTGTCCTTTTTCAGTTGATGAAGGACCTTTGTGGTGGTTTTGTGCATGGGTTTACATGGTTTTGGGGCATGATGGTTTTTATTTTGCGTGTCTTTATAGATTCGGTCAAGGGAACTACGATTATGTTATAATCCGGGGTTAATGGATTGGGTTTTATGCTGCTTTGACATGTATATATGTGTTGTAACACTAAAAAGGAATATAATAGAAAAATCAAATTGATGGCAGTCCTGATTTGGGATCTAGGGAAAATATTTGTTTTATACATTTTATGTTTTATTACTCTCGCTATTGTTTAATTTCTATTTTAAAGATTCATTTGCGGATAATTTTTGTACAAGGTTAAAACCAACATTTGGTATCGAGTTGTTTCGGCTTCAAGGGGATGCACTCTTGAGGGTTTTTTGCTCATTTTGTGGTAGACCCTGATCGGTGGGAGATCTGCGGAACCGATTCTTGTGGTGAAAGAAGATGGCGGCGGTGGAAAGATAGAGATGATAATTTAATGGTCAAAGTTTTGAGTTTTGGAAGCAAGATGAAGTCTGTTGGTGGATAAAGACCCGATGGATCATGGTAGATCAGTATTAAACCAATGACAATGTCATATGAAGACTAGAAAAAGTTGGATCTGAAGGCGAAGAGCACAATACGGTTAGCATTCTCGGTTAGTATTTTTGAATGTATATAGGGAAGCTACAATGAAGAATTTAGGGGAAAACTTGGACTTTGTGCCAATCCCAAGTCTGGTGAATAAATTGTTCTACTTGAAAAAGTTGTATAACCTGAGGATGAGATGAACTGGTGGCAGAGCATCTGACATAATCACAACAGCAAGTAAAACTATCATCTATTGATATTAATATCAGATGAATACATTCCTCGATTTATTGTGCTCTCTACTATAGTAGGATATTCAGACCTTAATGGGTAGCATGCTTATGATTTTGATGACATTGTCTCATCCTTTACATGAGAGGAAATGAAACGGAAAATGGAGATGGAGATGGAGATACATATACAAGAGGGTCTGAGGCAGAAGCAGATAAAGTTTCAGTGAGAATATAATCTAGAGGAGATCTAAATCTCTGGAAAGTTTCTCAAAGTGCTCTTAAAATCTGAAAAGGAAGGGAACTACGAGAACATGATCTCCGTCTGTTGAGAAAGGAAAGGATGCCTCCATACTAGAGGGAAGACCACCTCGGATGTGAAGGTGGGGATGTGTATTTGGATTCTTCTTAAACTTGTAGATCATGAGTCGGGGTTGATTGACTCGAGGATTTACACATCTTCACTTCACTCTCTATAGGGAGTGATTCTTTGAAGTATGAGAAATATGATGAGGTGATGCTCTTATTAGGTGATGATAGGAAGGCCGGAATCATCGAACGTGGAAAATTAAAGGCATTTGAAGCTACAAGGTGGAAGGATTAGAACACTTCCTAGTGTTTTGCACATTCCTGTATTGGCGAAATCTTATTTTATTAAGATGGATGATCTGAGTGTTAAAAATGATGTTAGAAGATACTGCAAGATGGTTTGGGGAGCACTAGTATTAATGCGGGGGAGTTCAGACCGGAACTCTGCAACCAGACGGCACGCCTCTTGTTGATGGGTGCGATAGTTCCATGGTTCCTAAAGGTGGAGCGGAAAGCCTAGCGGTCTACGGGAAAAAGACCATGCTACGGCATCAAAGGCTTGAATATTGGAGAAAGGCCTTGAATCACATGAAATGGTATGGTAGAAGAATATCCTTATAATATCTCTTTTTCATTTCAATTTACGTGAACATTTTGTATATGGGAAGCGAGAATCGTTGAGTTTTCATACCGGTGCTAAGAGGGAAAACAAGATAGAGCTTGTGCCCTGATGATGTGTTTGGACCTGTGTTAGTTCCATCACTAGATGATACAGCGCTCTATGTTTCATTCATAGATGAATTCTCAAGGAATACATGGATATATTTTCTTGGGAAGAAATATGAATTCTTTGACAGTTAGAATTTAGGCTACGGTGGAAAACCCCGGATAGAGAAGGAGATAAAGGTATTGAGGACGGATAATGGTGGGGAGTTCTACAAGAAGGAATTTGAAGAGTTAAACTAAATAATGCAGTATAACAAGAAATTAAGACTACTCACCCACACTAAACAATGATTTGCATAAAGAATGAACATAACACTAATGGAAGCAGGAAAGAAACATGCTGGGTGTAGGTTAGGACAATAATTGCAGGCGAAAGTAGAGATTGCATGTTACCTGGTTAACGGATCACCTTCATGAATTATAGATACAGAACACATGATTATGGGTAGTAAGAAATCCTCTCTTTCACATCACGAGGTATTTGGATGTGATTCATATGTACATGTTCCAAAGGAGAAAGAGTAAGTTGGATAATAAATGCGAAAGGTGCATCTTTGTTAAAGATTATAAGTATTGTTTAAAGGGTTACAAGATTTGGCAGGAAACAAGAAGGTGCGTACAATCGAGATGTGGTGTTTAGAGAGGAATTGAAATATCGTCTTGTTAAACATGAAGTCCTACAAAGGAACCTTAGAAGATAGAGTTTGAGATAAACAAGGATGAATCGAGACTCTACAACATAAAGACTTCAGAAGAAGAGCCACAAGCTCCGAGCTGTGAGAGGATCGGTTCGGGAAAGAAGACAACCGAGAAGGTATAGTCCATCTAGTTTCTTTTCAAAATTTTCTTTAATTATAAGCAGTGATAGTGATCTAGAAACATCGGGGAAGAAGTAGATTTAGAGGGATGGAAAACTATGGGATGAGGCCATGGACAGTGAAATGGCATCCATGCCAGCCAGGCCATGGATCTTGGTGGAGTTGTCAATTTGGAAGGAAGCCCATTGGGAGAAAATGGGTGTTTAGAGAATAAGATGAATGTAGAAGGCCGCAATGGAAAATAAAGCTAGGTTGGTAGCAAAAGGATTCTTGGTCTTTGAGGTGATTTAGTGATATTTTTCTCCTTTTGTTGCCAAAGTTACTTCTATTAGATTACTTTTACTCTGTTCTTCTTGCATTTGATTTTGATGTAGAAAAGATGGATCTGAAGACAACATTTCTTCACGGGGATGTGGAAGAGAGTCCTACATGGGGCTGTTTTAGAGGCTTTATGGTAGAGGAAGAAGAGCCCAGTATGCGATTCCAATATAATTCTATGTATGGATTAAAGGTCACCAAGGATATGGTATCGAAATTTGGTCCTATGAGGACTTGGCTTCACTAGAAGAAAGGAGGATCATTGTGTCTATTTTAAATTAATTGGTGACCATGTTATTTATTTGGTCTTGTATGTGGATGATATGTTTTTTATTATAAACATGGCTCAAATTATCCCAGATTTTGAGGATAACTATTCTCCAAATTCGACATAGGATCTTCAGTGCTCGAAACTATATTTTGGGCATGGAAATTAAGAGATATCGGCAAGAGGAAGATTTGGTTAAACCGGAGGAAGTATGTCGAGAAAATATTGTAGAGGTTCAATATCTGCCGGGATAGTAAGCCGGTGTACGATTAGATTCCTATAGGTGTAAATCTATGGCTGAACGTTGTCCCAAGACATAAGAAGAAGAGGAGGATATATGTAAATAGTGTTGAGGATACACGTGCCGGTAGGTAGCACAAGTATAACAAATGGTGATACATGCTAGACTAGACATTGCACATGTAGTGGGAGTATTAGACGGTTTATGTCAAACCAAGGGAAGGAGCATTGGATAGCGATGAAGCGGGTTTTTAGATATTTGCGTGGCACCTAGTGATTATGGCTTGTGCTACCGGGGAGAGACTTGAGGTTTGGAAAGAGTGTTGGACATTCATGGACTTGTTGTTCTGGCAGTCAGATGCAGAACGAAGATCTACAAGTGGGTATGTGTTTAGCCTATTTGGAGGTGCATTCATTTGGATGAGTAAAAGAGAGTGTTTGTAGTGGCTCTTTCAACTATAGAGGAAAGAATACATAGCGGCCACTCATGCGAGCAAGGAATCAATTTGGTTCTTGAAGTGTGGTGAAGTAGGTTTGGTGCAATAAACTATAAGGATCTTGTGATAGCTGCAGTACAATTTGTAGCTGGAACCTATCATTAAGACAAAACCACAATAATTATTTTCAATATCACTCTGTAAGAGATATGGTTGAAATTTAAAGGATGTTGTTGGTAAAGGTGGACACCTTGAAGAATGTTACGGATGCATTGACGAAGTATGTGAGCACTCAAAATTTCTACGGTATAGAGAAAAAGTACGTGTGCGAGCTAGGGTAATGAATAAGCTCTCTGTGGCCCCTTGTGGAAAGAAAACAACAAGTGGGAGGAATGTTGGGTATGTGTTATATTCTTCCATATGAGATAGTCACTTGGGGGGGTCACAAAGGGGAAATGATAGCCCCCCTATATGTTGCGCCGAATATAGCGGGGGTCACATCGACGATGAAGCCCCCACAGTGTTATGGTCAAGAAGGAGAGAGAAAGCAGCCAGAAAAAAAATGAACCTTATTTTTCGGTGGGCAGACCAGCATGGTTTGTGCATGGGTTTGCACATGGTTTGGGGCATGATGATTTTCAGCCCCTGGTATTTTGTAGATCAGTCAAGGGAAATATAGTTTGTTCTAATCAGTTCAATGGATTGGGGTTTATGTAATACTTGAAATTATATATATATGTATTCCTTAACCTTTCAGGAATATAGCAGAAAAATCAAAATTTGGTCATCCTGGGATTTGGGATCCGAGAGGAAAATATTTGTGCTTATCTATTTTATGTTGTTGCTTTTCTTAATTTCTATTTAAATATTTGTTCGTATGAATTTCTATACGGGGTTAAAACCTACATATATTATAGTTCACGGGAGCTTGGTACACCCTCTTTCCTAGAGTTCCCAAGTACTCATTTTGATATTTTAATTGACTCTTTAACATTTAAATGTCATGCGAGAACTGTCCTTTGACTCATTCAAGCCGAAAGTATTTGAAGTCACATTTTGTCCTTTTCTCGACTCTTAAAACAGCAAAGGAAAATTTTTGTTTGATGTCTTAAAATTAACATACAGAAATATTATTAAGATTTAAAGTTATGTTCCTTAGTGATTCTATAGGGTTGATTCCAATGGAAACGTTCCCGAGTTCACCAATAGGAATCCCTATAGTAATCAGTCAGCATATTCATTCGAGAATGTTGGTGCCTCATATGGAAACTTTGTCCCTCAGGGATTAACCATTGGTTTTCGGTTTGGTTATTTTGGAGCACATGATTTTTAACAAATAATTTCTCAACTTGAGTTTCTCCTCCATCGAACCATGTCAACCCCATGTTGATCTAATATTGACCGTCTTCTTCTTTGCCCATTTCTTTACCTTGTTCTTCCTCTTGGCAATTTGAAAATCCTTCTAATGGTAGGTGGCTAAGAAGAAGAAGAAGAAATGAAGAAGAAGGAAAATAAGCTAGAACAAATCAAAGCTTTTTCTACCCGTGCCCTAATGTGAAACATCTCATCTAAGGTCAGAATTCCCTTACCAAACAGCAGAGGTGGCCACCTTCTTCGTGATTTGCCCTAGTATTACTTGAGGTCCTATAAGTGTGAGGGTAGTTGGCAGATTCATCCTTCATCATCAACCTTTGGATATCATGCTTATGATAAGCCTTCAACTAAAGTTAATGAGACTTGTAAGAAACAAAGTAAGATCAAAATTTCCATAGTTTGTCTGCAGGAACCATCCCATTCACCTGTCCTTATATGGATGAAGCTTCTAAAAGGGTGGATGCCCTTTCGGCTTCCAAGTCATCTTCTCATCTGATTCTGAAATTTTTTTCTTGAGTCTTAGATAGTTTATCATTCATTTGAGTGGGTACATCTTCGGTCATTCCACTCTCTCCTAAAATTCGATCTCTGATTCCATTCCCGGACCAATCATTGGTTGAAAAATGTCCCGGCCCAATTCCCTCTGAGTTCATCGGGTCTTTTATGTCATTTAGGTGCTCTTCTTTAGGTTATTTTTCTTTCCTCCATTGGGATTCAGAAGGCGATCCTCAGTTTCCTGATCTGGGAGGGTGATCCTCATGACTCCATGTCTGGGTGAAAAGTGATCTCACAGTCTTGTGCGAGAATTGAGGAGGATGGTCTTGATGCTCTATAGCACCGAGATGCATCTCTATTCTTATGGAACCCCCTTCATGCTGTTTCGTTTCTTCTTGATTGGAGCTCGATTCAAGTCTGTCTTATTATTTATTCCCTTTGAATCTTTGTCTGAAGTACTGTATGGTCGTACGGGCATAATTATAGATGAAGGTACAGTTGGTATTATGTCCTCAAATACATCGTAAGATTTGGGTTCTCCATATATTGTGCCCGTGCTCATAATATTTTGGATTTTAATAGAGGAACAAGTCAACTATTAAAGGGATCCTTTCGAAGATTCCTATTAATTTGGGAGGGGAAAACCATTGTATTTAGATGTGTGTCCAAGGCCCCTTGGATTTTAATTTACTTAAGGCGCGACTATGATTATGTCATGATAATGCTTATTCCCTACCCTCTTTGTGAGTCTTTTTCCTGAAGGTCATATGCGACTGATCAACTTTCGATCTTTGGTCACGATGTGCCATACGGTCTACCGTCATCCTTTCCTGGTCCTTATCTAGGTGATATCTTCCCCACCACGGAGTAAATTATGTGGACACTGTTCCATGTTTGTGTCAATCATAATTCAGTACGGTTATTATTTATCCTCTTGGGGAGATTGGATCCTAATTTTAAGAAGATGTATTCTTTCCGTGGATGAAAATCTTGGAAACCATGACTTCTTATTCGTCGCGATCGGATATTTGGTAGCGTTGTTCTTGTCTTCGAAGCTCCTTCAAAAATGACTAAGATCATTGAAACAGTTCTTTTTCTTGTGTAAATCTCCTTAGAAAGTGGAGACAAGGTTGTTGGGGCATATTTTGTTTTCTTGTGTCAAATAAAAAATGAAACAAGCTCTTGAATACGTTCATTTTTTCTATATATTTTATTAAAAACAGAGCTAAGTCATGAGGACCGTTTCTTTTACGCATCAACCTCGTTAAAAAAAACCGGGATACCTTTTCAATTAAGTCTTTTTAGATCTTATAGATTCCCGGTCAGTCTTTCGCACGATCTCGTATTTGAACCCTCATTTCAACCTCCACCTCTTAGTAACTAGAACTCTACTTCGGTGAATGCCATGAAGTTGAAGCCCTGTACTCGACTTGAGTCATCATGTTTGGGGGCATGCAAACTTATTCCAAAGCATAGTTTGTTTCCGTTTCAAGCTTGTGTAAAAATGAAACCAACTTCAATCGGAAGTTTCTTGATTTAAGCTTGTGTAAAAATGAAACCATTCTTATTTTACCTCTCGTGATTTTCATTTTCGCAACCTCTTTTACTATATTAACCTTGGTTTTCTCATTCCATTTTCGCTATCTTGCTCGGTCAATAGTATGCCTTCACTTGATTATTTCACCCATTAGAGCAGCGCAATGAGTGGTATTTTAGCAGCCTACACGACCTTTACTTGTTTTGAGTAGTTCCACCATCAGAAACTACTTGCTACCGTATACAATCATTCCTCCGAGGAGTAGTCAACTTTCATCTTTTCTTTGACTCTCAAACATGAAAATATTTTCAATATCTTGTTGTTTTGAACTCGTTAAAGGTTGTGAAACGTCATTTTCCCAGAGTATACTTTTCCCCTTTTGGGCTGGGATAGATTATTTATGAAAAAGGAATACCTTAGTCAAACATGGCTAATAGGTTCTCCTGAATATGGACTTACCCTTTTAAATCTAGCAGATTTATTTCAAAGGAGACTGTTGACGGAAAATACAGCCAGGCCAACAACGGGGATCTCCTGACCTGGTAGCCATTCAGACTCTAACTGGTTGGAATAGGGATCCCGTCGCGGTGTGGGTACGCTCTTGCTTAATTCTCATTTCTTGGGTCTCGGTAGGACTCTATAAACCTATGGACACACTTATTCGGATGATACAAGACACACTGATTGATGAATTAAATGAACATACAACACTATGCGTAAGCAAGGCTAGATTATAAAGCACGGGGCAAAGGAAATGTGTCAACATATATCATTAGGTCATGTATGTTTCTAACTCTGGAAAACAATCTTTATGGTAGAATGCCTTTCATTCCTTCTGACCATTGATAATATAAATTTGATAAACAAGTTATTAACATTCATTAGAAAGAAAAATAAACAGCAACATTAACACATTTAAAAGCCCTATTATAATGATGTAATTGGAGACACGGTTTACAGCTAATCAAAAGATGTTAGAAGCTGAAATAGAATACTCATAGTGTTCACACCATTGACCAACATCGGATCCAAAAATGGAGTTAACAAATGCTTGTATTCATACTAAAATGTGTAGTCCTTCTATACAATGCTCTATATCTCTTTGAGTCTCAAAAGTTCTTTTACAATTTCACGAAGGAGGTATTTATAACCTGAAGACGGGCTTTCAAATTCTTGCCTTCAGTGTTGTTGGGAACACAGTGACTACAGTGAATCTGTGACACTGGCCACAACAGATTTTGACCCTACTACCTTCTTTTCTAGGCCTATGAAATGACTTGATCAAAACATGGTGAGTGATTTCTAGGTTGGAAACGATCACTTGTAGCTGGTCTCGAAGGTCGTCTGCCATGCTTGATAACCCACGATAAGACAAATTTCATATTAATAATAACGGGGCTATCTACGACAAAGATGGCCAAAGGAATGGGAAAAAATTGTGACTAGTGACCTTTCAACGGAGTCATTTGGGTCGTAGTCGTTCATTTGGAAATGTGACTTAGCGACAGCGGCTAGGTCGGTGGTGGCGGTCAGTCAATTTGCAAGAAATCGACTTAGCGACCTGGCGACACAGTGGCCAGAGATTATTTGACCTTAGTCGCATGGTCCCTTTCAACTTGAAATGAGATGCGTTTAACGAAACACGACTGCGGCGGGTCGCATGCTCTGGAGTCCACGAGTCGCCTTGGGCCTTGGATGGGGCATGGATGGTACAGAGAGAAGAAAGAATAGATCTGTCCCTCAAGCATTCCGGGGCTCATGGGAAGAAATCCCTGTGGTAATAATGAAGCTTTAAAGAGTATTGATGAGGTAAAGGGGAGAAACGGGCGGTCATAATAAGGAAAAAACGGGGAGGAAGCAAAAGCTTGCAGAAAAAAACGCGTTCGAGTTGGGCCATCGAGAGGCATTTTCCTTCTTCTTCGCCCAGTGAAATGCAACCTAGTGACCTTATATATATCAAGAGGATGCACATGTACATAAATGAGGGTCACTAGGTCGCAAAAGTCATAAATTATAGGTGGTGCGACCTCGCGACTTCGCGACTAGGATACGATATGCTGCTAAATCGCAAAGTATGGCTGGGGCCCTCTTGAACAGCCTGGCGATCCCACGACTCGGTGACCTAGGTTGTGGGTCACAAGGTCGCGTAATCAAAAAATGAAGAAACTGCCGACTTGGGGGCTGAAAAGAAAACTCTTGCGTGGCCTCATCCCTCTCCCAGTTGGGAGAAACCATTTTAGGAAAAATTTGGAGGGTGTTGTAGCAGCTATACAACAAATGGCGGTTCTTGTGCAGTCAGACCATCTGCGATGATTTATCTTTGAGGGGGGGGAGGGGGGCATTAGCGAGTTTGTTCCTTTCACCCTTAGGTTTCCATGATTTTTCCTTTTGTACCTTGCGAGGTTGCTTCCTTGCTTGCACATTTAGGTGCTCGTTGGCTTAGGGCAACCTTACGGATTCTGGGCAGAAAGGGTTGGGCACTCTAAAGTTTCAGGATCCGGAAGTATAGCTATTGTCCTCATTGTGTTGCTCTGCTGCCCGACCTTGCGGTCCCTACGGAGTCACTACCTAGGAGTCACGGACGTTGCTCCATTTATTAAACAAACACAATTAGGTACCACAGCGGAGTCGTCGCATCGCCTCTCTACACGAGGAAACCTTTCTCAATAATTTACCCTTTATTGGTGTGCTACGCACTTATTTTTAAATGTTCTCAGACATATTTAAATCTGTTCTCGGGGAACTTATTTGACGGAAAGCAATTTTCTGGGCGGATAGGGGATCTGACTTATTTTACTTGCAGAGAGGTTGTTCTTGGTTTGTATGAGGAATTTAGGTTTTCCCGAGATATCCTTGCGTCACACGAAGTTAGCCTTGTTTAACTGGATCTCTTTATCACTTTAAACATATTTCTTTTCACGAAACCCTTTAGGCTTGCTAGGTGAGCTATCTATGCTTAGTAGCCTGGACTAGGTCATGTTCTACCTTTAGGTGTCAATGTGAGACAAGCTCCTACCACCTTTTTTGATTTTAAAGTATTATTCATTACTTTGAGATCCTGGCATAGCCTTTGTTGAATTTCTACAATTCCTTATTTTAGTCTTTAGGACACTTATCATACAGGTGTTGATTGAATAAGCGCTTTTTATTAATAGGAAATGAAAAACCGAAAACTAAAGAAAAGAAAACAAAATACAGGTACGGGGGTGAGTGACGGCCCTCCCTAGGGCTTTTAAGTGAATTATTGCTTGAGGTCATGCCCAGTTGCAGAGTAGGACATCGATTCATCCCTCTAGAGTTTGCAATCTCAAAGTGTCGGAACCTAGCTTCCTCTTTAAAAGCAGAATGGACTGTCCAAAGGGCTTGGAATTTGGAATGTTTTCCCCTTCTCCTCGTGAGATTTATCCCAGTGAAATTTTAAGAACAAGGTCTCTTAGAGAATTTATTCACAAATTTTGTAAATATATCACAATCAACTTTGGTGGATGGCGAATTTTTCTGGGTTTGTCTTTCCTCCTCAGTTTCAATAATGTGTCGATTGGGCTTGCAAGGTGGGGCATGGGGTGCCACTATGGTCCTCACTGCCGGAAGCGGAGGCACAGAGAGAATGAGGTGGGAGGAAGGATGACTCTTTTCATATACGAAAAATGGAGGTTAAGTGGTCCCCAGATATGACCAGTCAGCCCAAAGGGCATTATACGAGGATTTTGTTGGTGGGACAACGGGGTCTTTTGATGATGCGGATAAGGTTCTTATTAGTCGGCTCAACTAACCAATTCCCTTGGGGGTAATAGTTCACGAGTGTTTAAGTACAATGCATTTCCAGAAAAATCCTTCAACTTGAAATGAATGAAATAGTTGCATTTAAATAAAAATAGGGGTTGGAATGCAAACTGGTCATGATACAATGAGTTACAAACTCTATTACCTCTTGATCATTGATTGTGTTGTTATCACTTGACCACGGTGAAATGTCGGTAGCGGTGAGGATATCCGTGTTGCTTGGAGGAGTGTGGTAAGATTTCTCAATCACGTCCCAGCCCCCATTGTTAAAAGGTTCGTATACTTCCCTTGTTGTAATGAGGGTGGTTGGCGCGATGACTTACAGTTGGAAGGTACCCAGCCAAACACTTCGGACATATGCGTGAGCATCCTTGAAGAGGGTTGGCCAATAGTAGCCGACCGCATGATTTTGTGGGTAGTGGTATCACCTACATAATGCCCTCACAGGCTGTTCCATCGTGTAGTTCGGTCAGACGCTTTGTGCTTCATCGTGTTCCGGGGAAGTGTAGTAGGACTCCAATGTAATGTTTCTTGAAAATTTTTCCTTGTACTAGCGGTAGGGATGCAACTTCTGACCTTATTGCCCATTTAAGAAGTTAAAACGGGATCCATAACACGAGTGGGCCAAATATTTCAAAATGTCGGAGTACCAAGGTTTCCCCTTGCCGAGGCACGTTGTCAATATTTAAATCTCAATTTATTGCTCCAAAAATTCTTCTTCACACCCACATGAATTTACGGCCTCAATGGCCATTTGAAATCTTGTGCCCAGCAGTGTCTTTGTTGAACTCCAGGTCTCCTCTTGGAGACATGTCCAGTTTCCTCATCTTTCACCTAGATCTTCTTGCACAAAAAGTGAGCGAACGAGTGGGTGAGGGCAGACTATCAGTAGCCATGATTCTTGAAGACGTATGGCTAGAAATGCTTATTGCTTTATCTTGCGTAAGCCACCTTTGTCGATCTCTTCAGATAATTGGTTAACCCTGCCCACCAATGACCACTCATGACTCTGATATGGGTCCTTCATCGTTGTTAGTGTCTCTCTGTGTGAGGAAAACCTGCATTCTGATGAATCAGAGAGCCAAAGGTATAAAGATGAAACCTTCCACAGAGTACGACTTTGGAGGGATGGTGTGCTTCCTCAATGGCTGCTTGATCTTATCGAATGCTTCCTTCAGGTGGATTCCATTTGAAGCTTGCATTCTTTTTAATCATCTTTGCAAGAAGCTTTTCACTTCTTGGGCAAGAATTTGATATGAATTTCCATACAAATTTGATTTTCCCAGGAGGGATTACACTGGCCTTTTTCCACAGGTGGAATGCGGTGATGACCTTCGTTGGCTCGGGATCTCTGTTATATTGTTCCTGGTTATGATATGACCCACCAAATTCCCCTCGGAGATAGCGAGCACTTTCTTTGGGTTGAGTGAGATCCCATACTTCACCGCATCTTTTGAAAATCTACTGAGGTGACGTAAGTGATCGCCTCTATGATTTGAAAACATAGTGAAATCGTCAAAGTATACTATAATGTATCTTATTAGACCTCGAGAAAGCTATGTCCATAGCTGCTGAATATACCTAGCATTTATCAATCCGATGGCATCAACCCCAGCAAGGACCCAGCATTTGATCGAGAAACTAGGTATTTTAATCACACAATAAGTTGACTTCACAGTGCCCAGCCTGCCGGAAAACCCATCAAAACGAAACATCTACGATCCGGATACGACACGTGCCTCATTCAGGGGAACCGAACGTTGTTTTATACAGGGGCTCTATTTATATTTAAGAAATCCACCGCATTGAATCTCACTCGTATTTTTTCATACCGGAACCAAATTAAATGCGATGAAGTCGGACTTTGAATATTATGCGTGCATCCCAAGCTTCTTAAGTTCTTTCCTAAATCATTGGATTTGAGGTAGGGTGCACTTTTCTTAGCTTTTGATGGAAAGGCTTCACTCCTTCCTTCATAGGTATCACATCTTGAATAATTCGAGTGTCATAAGTACGCAATTCATCATACGTCCAGAAACACGTTTTGATATTTCCGGAAAAGTTCGGTGAAAAATTACTCTCTGATCGAACAATCCTTCTAAGTTGTGAACTTTGGGTCCTTATCTATCCTAAGTTTACATGTTGATGTGCCGGAAGTGGGCTACGTACTTTAGTGTTGGGGTCCGCGGAAAGCAGGTTCTCAGTGAAACAGTTTTAAGCCCTGCTCTGCCTTCGACATGGATTTTGCTGCATTTCTCTCAGCTCTTCTGCAAACTTGATCATAGTCCACTTCTTCTTTCACTGCGTCTTTGAACACCTCGATGGTGAGCATGAATTAAAATGACATTGGTCATCATCAAAGACGTGTAAATTAGTGATGTTATACGCTTTTACTAGGTTTATACACTATTTAATGAAAAACCATCTATGAGGGTGAACCTAGCGGCAGCATTAGCCGGAGTATCGAACAACGCATTATGCATTCTAAGCACGGATTTAATACCAATACATCAAAAGCGGGAATTAAATGCCATACCTCTTGTTGGTAAGCTTTCAAGTGTGGAGATAAGCAATGCATGGTAGTGTGTACCTAGCGAGTGATAATTTCAAAATCTCCAGATAACCTTTAAGCATTTCACCCTTAGGTCCAACACTTTTTGAGTGCGAGGACTAAGGCCTCCGCATCAGAGTATTGTTGGTGCATTGAAATTCCACATTTGGCATGAGATCACAAACTTGTTCTTTTTGGGGTCTAACGGGGATGCATTCGGCACTGCTCCATCATAATACAAGGAGCCATCTGTGCCTGAGTCCATACATCGTCTTATTTTGGTTTCTTTGGAACCGTGGGGCAGGGAGGACTGAGTTTGGTTTATGATGGAGATATGACTTGATCTTTAAGTAGTGAGGAATTAGCTCTAATTGGACATAAAGTTTTACCAGGGCAGGGGGATAGTGACATCAGAGAAGATGGCATCTAAGAAACATGCAAGCTCTTCTTGACAAAGCTGCCAGGTTCATTGGTAGCATCCAAGTCGGTTATAGTATGTTTCATATAAGTTCTCTCGGCTACGATTTGGATTTGTTTCGACCCTTATAGGGAAGCCATAGGTGAGACCAATTGGTAGCGAAGTACACCCTTGTAGCTTACTGGACCGATTTTTGCTCAACCTTTAGGGCATAGGCTTTCAGAGATGTCTACGACTACTATGTCCCTATGCCTTTGGTGGCAGATGGGTCAAAATATAGGCGGATGATAAAATTGTTAGTTCCTCTGATGGGCACTTGCGATCTGTCGAGGCTGAATAATCTAGCATCATTTTAAGAGCGAATTTTTAAATTCTTATTTTAAGATAGATAAGGGCATGACATTTTGGATGCGCCGGAGTCGACCTGGCGATTATGAATGTTAATGTTAAATATTTCAAAAGATAGGAGAAAAGGGGGAGTAGATGCCCTAGAGCTTGCATTTACGGCATTCACAATATGTTAAGGCCACACAGCTGAGATGTGTTTCTCATGGGTTTGGTTGTCGAGGCATTGGCAAAGGCTTTGATAATAAGCTCATGTTGATTGGTGATGCGAATGAGCTCATAAGAGATGTTGAAACCTTGTTTTAACTGTCATCCTCAACAATATTTGTAACCAAAATCAGAGTGTGAGATAGTCTCAACGGGGGTTTGGGTGACCCCTCTGTGATTTGCTCTTTAGGTTTGTTCGAGTGTTGCTAGAAGTGGGACTTCATAGGAATCTTAAGCAGCGTTATATTTGCTGGGGGTAAGATTTTCCTTAGAATGCCCTCCTCTTCTCTTTGAAGGATTGTTGGGGAACGGTGCGCACCTTTGCTGACCAGTTTTGCATAGGGTTTGGCACAAGATCCTTGATATGTTAATGTTGATGGTATGGGTGCTTCCCCACGGATCACATCAAACACAAGGATGGGCGATCTGCGTTCTTCATGCAGGGGTGGGTTTTTTCTTCATTGTTTGGGGCATAGTCTATGCCTACTTCCCTTGGGGTTTGATCGTCTAGGCGGACCCTCTGCCCGGTCATGCCAATCCATTGGGGCATGTCTTCTCGGAGTGGGCGGCACAGTGAGCAAAAATTATATTTTCTGATTTCTTCCACGTTAAGAACAACATTTGTGTTTGATAGAGCACCGTGATTGTGGGGGTATTCTTTCGAAAAAAGGATTTTTCATCTTGGTATTGCGTAAACGCGTTCAATGCCTCTCTTTCTCATCGAGACTTCATTGGTTAACTGCTTGGGGCACTGTATGCCTTCGAAGTCAAAGATATCTTTGTCCTTATCCTCGATTTTGAATGTGGAAGGGCGGTTCCTTTCGGCCGGAGTTTATGATCGTCTCAACCTTCATGGTGAGTGACCCCTATACGGCTGTCCTTTTCTACGACAAGTTCGGTGGCATAGTGCCTGCAGGGTAGCCCTAGCCTCGCGCTTTACGAATACAACGATGTCTCACAGGAAGAACCTTTGTGTATTAGTCTATGATGATGAGGGTATCCATGCCAAGTTTGGGGGAATTTGTTGATATGGTAGAAAAATGTGGATTAATCTTTTACCTTCACTTTCTTTTGGCATTTGAGTGTAGTAAACTCCATGAGGAGCATGGAGGGTCTTGTCCTGAAAGGCTTCTAAAAAGAAAGTACGTGAGATTGATCCCATAAGTATAGACTTTTTTGGAAACCAGAGTACTAGGTGGTACTTTGTTCTCAATGGAGTATGGGGAAAAGACGGCAAGTGACATCATCTTGGACTCTCATGTTTAGAGTGAAAGGTAGAAGTTGCTTATGGTCTTGGCTTGACAGCCACTTTCTTGAAGGTCAGCTTGAGAAGTGTTTCAGGGTATACAAAACATCTATGAAGGGGGCCACGGAGATCTAATGAATTGGGCCATCAGCGTGGTTTTACCCCTTTGGCATGCTCGTAGCGAGGTATTATATGTGCCCTATTTCGACTCGGGTCCTTGCACGGCCTTGGTCTTCCTTCATGGTGGGAGTGCTCATCTTGACGTCCCAGGTGGTTTTTGCCATATTTATAATGTTTCTCCAATTGTATGTGGGGACTCTATTTTGGTTTTGATGGTGGTGGGTGGTATTGTGACCTTGGCCATGGCCTGCGATTTCCGGACCTCTATTTCCCTCGCCCCCTCCTGGTGGAATGTGGCCTTGGGTGTTGTCATTTTGGGTTCGGTCGAGTGGGGGACGGCATGGGGTCCATTCATGTTGGGACCTTCCTCTTCTACTCTTTGGGGCCCGGTAATAGGTTCATTATTCTCAACTACAGTTGCGAGGTCTTCGGCCATTCGTTATCCAATTTGGGGCGGGGAAATTTACAGGGCTGGATTTAACGAGTGAGGTTAGCTGCGGGGGTCACGGCAAGGTTAGACAACTCATGACTAGAGTGATTTGAAAATATGCGATGAAGTTTGCGGGAAATCGGTATAGAACTCTGCTTGGATCTAGTAACCTCATAATAACGAGCTTCACTGCTGGGCATATTCGAAAGGGGGAGGACTTGTGTCATCGTGTATGGCCTCCCCTTGGGGAGTTTGTAATGGAATATTACTCGTGTCTTGGGAACCTCTAGTAGCCCCTCATTCTAGCGCCAATTCATTCTGATGGAAAATCTGTAGGCCAACGGCAGGGGATCTCACTGGTAAAAAATCCCAATAAACTCCATGGATTTGGAATAGGATCTACGTATGAGTCATGGTGCGACTCAGCTTAATTCTCCTTTTCACGGTCTCCCGGTAGGGCCTCTACAAACCCGTACACATGCTTATTCGGATGATACAAGACACATGATTGATGAATTAAATGAAAATACAACACTATGCGTGGCATCTTTGGTCATAAAGCATAAGGCCAAGAAAATCTTTGTCAACAACATATCATTAGAATTATTCTTGTATAATTCTGTTATAACCACATAAGAAACAATTCTTTATGGCGAGAATACCCTTTACTTCTGTTGTGGAGGTAAGTCCCCTACGTAGATAGAGGCGATCCCTACTAGCCCGGACCCGGGTCTAGCAGCAATCGTTCACGCTATATTGGGTTCCTAGGCAAATAAACCAACCGGTGATGAAGGCTTGCACAGGAATTGACATGCAGCTGTAGAAGAAAGTAGCGCTCTAGTTCTTTAGCTCTAGCGAATCACGATCCCCACGATCCGTGATAAGATTTGCCGAAGACAGAAGCTGGCCCCAAAAACAAAATCAGTAGATGCAACTATATGTCGGTCGAAAGGACATAATATGCAACAACAACGAAATTGGAACCATAACCAATAGTCGTTTATCATTAACGTCAATCAAGAAAATTACAACCAGTTTACAAGACTGAATTCTCTTCGGAGGTCGCCAACCTCTTTATACGAGAAAATCCTATCGAGATGGGAACAAACCTCTCTCTTGAGATCTTGACAATAGTCTCCTTGCTTGGATTTGGCCTTAAGGGAGTTATGGAGGCTCTTGCAGCATAAGGCTCTTAGGATTTTGGGAACTTGAAGACTAGCTTGCCATGTAGATGGGCAAGCTTTTATAGATGGAGGAAGGGGAGTTGGGATCCCTATAATCATGGGATTAGCCCTATCATCAAGGAAGCTTCCATGAGAGGTGGCAAACCACTTCCTCTCTATGGAAATCCGTAGCCAAACCTCCCAACTCAAGATAGATAGCAGTCCAGGAATTTGTTAGGACGAAACTTCCGCCATTTATTTTTAAAAAACACTGCCTAAATTGGTTGGCGCGAGTGTGACTCTGGGACAGAGCGCCGATTGGCGCGCCCTCTTTGAAGGATTTCCCCCATTGGCGCGGGTACTGAACTGGATGCCCGCGCCAATGCAAAAAGAGGTGTTTTTAGGGTTTTTTGCAAAGAGATGTCTTCAGGGCAATGAAAGCTCATGTTCAGAGGGATGTCATGAAAGTATTTTCAAGTCTTGTCTCTGCTCACAAGTCACGGAATAAGCCCTCCAATGTGCGGGATGGGGAATGGCAGGGACGGTGACAAATTACTGTGTAACAGATGCCCCCTAAAGTATGAGGCCCGAACGAGAGAGAGGGGTGAAATGCTTTACGAGAACGTGTCCAACTGAAAACTCCGCCGTCGGAAAACCTACGTGAAGAAGTACAACTGATGTCTCAAATACATGATATATATGTGGTATGGGCGCAGCCATCCATAACAGAGTATACAAGTTTCCGGATCCAGAACGTGGACGCGGCCATCCGGTCGAGGATCGATAAATAGACTCGGACGCGGTGACCATCCCGATGAGAGTGGTCGGGGTGATAATCGCAACAATCCACAAACTCGCGGCTGGTTACAACGGACACAATCCGGGGTCTTGTGCTCCATCTCCAATCGAAACACGACACAAGTTCAACGTGCGAAATAAGGGAGCTAAGAAGTCGAGCATGCAAGAACATCATCTGATTACCAGCCAATGATGAAAGTTGTTAACAGACGCGAGAGGTACCACCAATAATGACAATGGCCCTCAAGGTACTATAGGTACAATCTACGGCATGTGAATCAATGAGCTGGCGTCGAACACCCGTAGAATCAATCGATCGGAGGCCAATGATGAAAACCTCGCGTTGAATGCGAAGAACCTGCCATTGAGGCATGCAGGCTCCAAGGTACCAAAAGGGAGTCTCTAGATCAGCCTCCTGGATAATGAGCTGAAGTCGATAGGAAGTGACCTTGATCGAAGGTGGGCCATAGTGTTTCCCACATCATCGACGCGAGACAGAGGAACATAGTGTTTTTGTGAATCACGATCAGATGAGAATCAGAGGGAGGTTGATACTTGCAGAGGTCAACTTCTCTTGAACATATGAACGACACGACAGTGGACTTGGCAGTATTTGACATCAAAATATCAGAGATCATAGTGACGAGGCAAAGAGCAGATGAGAGGTCAAAAGGGATTACCCAAACCCACAGAGGCAAGTGAAAAACGAGATGAGATGTCCCCAACCCGACACGAATGCAGACAAGTGCCATGTTCAAGAGCGACATACTGCCGACACGACAATGATGCTGGTTCCATTTTTTCCCCGCCATTTCTGGCGGGTACCCCAATTATTTTTGATAATAAGCTTGAAGGGGATAGCATATGCTTGTGGTATAAGTCCATCCTAGTACGTTTAACGAGCCCGAGGAAGGAGAGACTCGAGTAGCGTTATTGTGACTGAATCCGATGTCATCAGGGTTTAATGAGTCTGACAAAGGAAGAACTCGGCGTCTTTTCATATTTAGAGAGTTTGAAAAGACAGCAGAAAAGTAAACTCCAATGGTCCATTTTCGTAAATAGTTCCTAAGATCCGAAAAGGTAGAAAACCATGTCTGAGAAAACCTCCTAGTCGCAATAGACTAGGGTATTCCTTCTTCGTAAATAATCTATCCCAGCCCAAAAAAGGGGTAAACGTATATTGGGTAGATGTCGTTTCGCAGCCACTTTAACGAGATCGAAACGACAAGGGCCTCGGCAATCTTTTCATGTTTAGAGAGTCAGAAAAGAGCTGAAAGATGACTCCAAAATGACTTTTTCGTGTTTTTACCGAGTCCGAAAAAGTGTAAAATACAACTCGTTTCACCGTCCAAGCTGCGAAAAACCTGTTGCTGCACATAGAGGCAAGTGTAAAATCCATTTTCCGACAACAAATATCAAAATATCCATGAAAGTGTCTTTTAAAACCTATTTTAGATTTCAAAAAGTTATAAATAGTCTCAAATGGTAAAAACAAAGTTACTTTTACTATTTACCTCATTGGAGAGCAACAGTGGTCCGTTTGGTGTGCAAACTTCTGACGGCGATTGTGATAGATCCGGGCTACCATTCAGATTCCCGTTCGTTCCAGGTAAGAGGCGCTTCCTTGTACTCCATTTTAATCCATTTTTTTATAGTTTTCCATTGCTCATTAGATTTCTGTGGAAGATTTTTGTAATTTTAGGGCTCCGCCCATTGGCGCGAGTATCGGGCACGGACCCGCGCCAATGGCCTTTGTATGCAAAGAGCCCGCGCCAACTGGCGTGACTGTTAAGAAAACAGTCGCGCTAATGGCGCAATTTAGTTTTCCGCCTTAAATTTCCGATTTGTGAGTGATTCAAATGGATTTCCAAGCATAACAGAGATCTAATCAAGGGTTTTTGACCATGTTGATGCAGGCAACCGAGTACAATGGTGATCGAATGGAAAGAGAGGGAGCATGGGGAAGAGGATGAATTAGCCATGGAGAATGAAACTTGTATGAATTCTCTCAAGAATTGTGGGCTTAAGAAATTCTTCCTGACACCTTGCTTACGGGCTCAACCTGAGCTTCTACAATACCTGATCAGTATTTGGGATGAAAATGAACAAGTGTTCAAGCTGCGGGATCAAGTATTAGAACTGGAGGTTTCTGACATATATTTCATAACCGGACTATCGCGCAGAGGTCCAGTGTCCATACTGACGGGGAGCAGACCATCTGGTGAAAAGATGGAGCAGGTAATGGCGAGGGTGTGCCCAAGGGCACGAACTGGATCAGGAAGCGGAAAGGTAGACATTCACACTGTCGAGGATCTAGCACTTAGAGTAGTGCTACACACCATTACACGAGCTGCAGGATCGCAAGCTCCACATGAGGCGATCAAGGCCCAACTCATACTAGCCTCTGAGTGTATGAGTCCTACACTGTTTGATTGGGCCACAGCAGTGACAGTCAACATGAAGAGGCAGCTGACAAAATGCAAGCAAGCCAAACTGAAACAGTTTGGCTACGGTTCTATCCTGGTATCATTCATTCTGGAACGATTACCAATCTTCCAGGGCCAAGGGGCCATAGTAGCTGAGCCGGTACCACGAGAGCCGAGAATGGCTCGCTGGGCAGCACTGATGCCCAGAGCGGGAGGGGGCCAACAGATGTCCTGGAGGCCGGAGTTTTTTGGGTGGCTACGGCATCAGTTGATTGTAGTCGAAGACTGGCCATATGCAGGGACCGATTTCACTGGTGATCTAGATCTTCCACTCCCGGAGGGGGATGACTGGGACGAGGAGTTGGGTAAGATCGTCTTTTTGATTTTATGTTTTATGATTTTTTGGTAATACATGTTCGTTCTAGTGACAGTTTTATGTGTACGCAGATGTCGGCCCAGAGAGACCTGTCGGTATGTCTCCTATTTCACGGAGAACTCAGCCCGCAGCTGACCCTCAGGCGGAGGGTGCCGAGGGGGGAGAGTTGATCCAGAACCTCGAGGGAATCGCCCGGGGGATTCCAGATTACGCTCGGCTGGCAGATGTTCCACTAGCATACCAGAGACATACGGTGGGAGTGCCTAGTCGCCTCCACCGTCTTCTGAGACGCTTAGTGCGTGCGGTGACTTGTTATCATGAGCACCACGCAGATTAGACACCTAGGGCTTATTTCATGCATATTTTTTTGAGAGACATGTCGTCTCCGGCTGTATTAAGACGAACATGTATATTTTTTGATTTTATGTAATGCACACTATGTAAACATTTCGATATCTATATCTATACATATCTATTTCTGGATGGATCTCTTTACATGTGATGATGTTTTTATATGCTATGCAAATGTCCAATACAATGTAATCTAATGTATCAGTTGCATAACAAACGACCCAATGAAAAAGTTCACATAATGTATTTAATCACACATTTTATTTTTACACAAGCTTAAAGGCACACACACATGCAAACTATGCTTGGAAATGAGTTTTATTTTTATGCAAGCTTAAAACACAAACTATGCTTGAAATGAGGAAGACGGGCATGCCCCCAGCATGGTGTCTCAATTCGAGGTCCATGCCCCCCAAGCTTCAGTCCATAGGAAATGGAGTGAAGGTTGAAAACAAAAGAGATTTGAACTAAATCTATCAAAACTCGAATTGAACATGCTCGTGTTTCATTTTTTTAACGAGGTTGACACACTTAAAAGAACTGTCCTCGTAATGACTTGTTTCATTGTTTTAGGAGCTTGACACAAGAGGAGGAACTATGCTCCGACAGTCCTTGTTTCATTTTTTAAGGAGCTTGACGCATGACAACGAACTATGCTCCGGGAACCTGATTTCATTTTTAAAGGAGCTTGACACAGGAAAAGGAACTATGCTCCGACCGACCTCATCATAATGAACAAGAAGTAATGCCTTCCAAGAGTTCCACTCTTGATGGAAGGAAAACATCCTGGAAGTCGGGACCCAATGCCCCCAGCACACTATGAACGACGGCATTATCACTGAGTACAGGCACAGGGTAGGTAGCCACATAGTTGACCTGCGGTGGGGCAGATACAACGGGTGGATAAAAACCAGGAAGGGATGATGGCGGGCCAGCTGCCACATCAGGACCAAAGAACGAAAGCTGATCAATGGTCACGATCCGTCCTTCGTGTGGAAAACACATCACGCGAAAGAGGGAGGAGACAAGCGCTCCCATGGCATAGGTGTAATCGCGCCCCAAGAGCAGATTGAAATCCAAGGGTCCTGGAACAACCATCACGTCCATATGGACGGTTTTACCTCCCAAAGTAATAGGTAACTGTGGAAGGACCCCTAACAGTAGACTAGTCCTTTTGTTGAATGTCAACAGATTCTGTGTAACAGGCGCAAGCGGTGGTGAACCGAAAGCTAGCCAAGTAGTTGAGGATAGAACACTAACATAGGCGCCTTCGTCTACAATGGTGCTGGGTACGACCAGACCAAAAGCCTGTACTGTGATCTCGAAAGGCACATAAGACGGAAGGCGGTATCCCGCGAATCGATTCCAATCAAAGGAAGCGACCAAACTACTCGGAGGGGCTACCATCGAACTGCGAAGGTCTTCCCCTGATGTTACGAAAGAAGAAGGAGCATCCTCCATGACCTCCATCTCGAAGGTGGGAGGGGTATCCTCCGGAGCCTCCATCACGGGAGGTGAAGGAGCTTCTCCTTGAAGTACGGGGACAGGAGAATCTTTCTCCAAGTCTGAAGAATCTGAAGAAACCAGAAGGACATGGGGTGTGTGAGATGCACTCTCAATAGAAAAGACCTGGTGCACCGTAGACGGAGCCAGCTCAACTGTTCCCACGACCAATGGTTGGTCAGGGATGGATTCGTGAATATGAATTTCCGAGGGAGCGAGATCGACCAAGGATGAATCTTGACTAATCGGAGGATCAGCTGGTGGCGGACTCAAAGAAAGCCGTTGGTAACCAGCCGAGAGGCATGGTGTAGAAACGGTTGCGTTGTCTAAGACTCTTTTGGCTTCATCCATATATGGACAAAGGTGAATGGTATGGTGCCCTTCACACAACTTACAGGGATTGGTGAGCTTACCCTGTTTCTTAGGAGCCTTACCAGTACCAGTTGAAGACGTGCCCCCAACCTGACTCCCAGAAGCCAATGGCGACGGTGGGCGCCCGTTGGACCATACTTTGAGTACCTTGGGAATGCCGAGGCAGTGTCTAAGAAGATGGTCTCCCGTGCACAACATGCAAGGGAACTTGACTTTCCACGGAGGGTTGGGAGGCTTATCAAGAGGAGGTCTTTCAGAAGCAGTAGCTGCACTCCTAGCCTCTCTTTTATCAGACTTCTTCTTCTTCTTCTTAGCCACCTGGTTACTCGAATCCAGACTTTCACCAGGCGAAGTAGAAGAGGGGGACGCAGAAACAGGCGAAGAAGGGGAGAGGTCCACCTTAGAATCCACATGATGTTGTTCAGGAGGAGGAACTGATTGAACAGAAGCTGAGACATTCGGGACTACAGAGGTTGAGAACAACCAAACAGGCAACCCAACAGTTAACCCAGGAAGGGACAACGTTGCCATGTAAGGAGCACCAACATTTCCAAAAGGAGGAAAATGACTAGGATTCCCATTAGAGGGGATTCCTTGGTTGGTGAACTCTGGAAATGTTGCCATCAACGACTCAAAACCACACACGGGCTGAAAAAGAACCAAGGCACACAATCAAATCTAACAGGGCGTGTGATCGTGGGCGTTTTATTTTACCACATTGAAACTTTAGAAACTTCACCGTTTCATGTTTTAAGAGTCGAGAAACGGTTGAAAAGGTGACTCTATCTCTTTCAGTTTTGAAGCAAGCGTGAAAGGACAAGCGCTTGGTGATCCTTTCAAATTTAAAGAGTCAGAAAAGATCAAATGACTACTCAGGAATACTAGGCAAAGGGTGTACCAAATAACCGTGAACTGCAATATACACCTTGGTTTCAAAATGAAAAAGAAATCAACCAAGGACTTAATGTACGTGCAGGAAATCTCCCCGAATGCTGTGTCCGGTGTATCACAGGTATAGGGCGGCAGACTCGGCTTCCTATGGATAAATGATTGAAACCTAGTGGGGTCTCCCTTTATATACGCGACGGTACGGGGAGCACAAGTCCGTACTAGCGCTGTCTAAAGCCAAGATGCGAACGACAGCTACTAGGTTTTAAGACGCCAGAACACGTCTCTAACCTAGACCTCTAAATGTGTTTCGTTAGATTTCAATGCTGCCTTAGTGTAAATTGAGTAAATTTTAAAGTTTATCTTCAATTACGTTTCAGTTTTTAGGCCCTAGCGAATGTAATGTCTCAAAGTCTCCTAAATGCACTCTATATGCCACAGTATATAATTTCATTCGATGAAAGCTATTTATGAGAGAGTTGAGAGCTTTTCACACAATAACGAAATGAACATAAAACAACCAATGATGTCTCTAATGCAGCTAATGAAAACTAAAAAGCTTTTCGTTCAAGGTTACCAATCACTAATAACATCGAAAAGATCTAATTCGCATTAACTAATGAAAAGAAAAAGAGATTTTTTTTTATATATATTTTCAATATTTCAGAGCAAAGTGCGCTAAAAAATGAAAACTAATGCAAAAGCGATTCGAGAAATGATGATAAGAGAGCAAAACAAACAAATTTCACTCAATAGCAATCACAATCAGACCTCAAATCGACCAAAAGTCCCTCAAAACGAAAAGAATCCCAAAGACTCCAGATGAGCCGTGTAATCTAGGCCCAAACGAGACAAGGCAGAATTTGAATGGAAAAGGGAACAATCACTCAAACAATGCGATGAGACAATAGAAAAACACCGAACGAATGCAAAGAAGCAGTCACAATGTTGACTGAACCGATAGAAACCACAGGCTCCCAAGGAAGGATCGACACACAATAGCACCTAGATGACCTAGGGCTAGAATGCAAAATCGATGGAAATGGGCAAACAACCAAAGGACGAAGGTAACAGTCAGCCAATCAAGGCTCCAAAACACTCAAGCAGTCGAAAAAATGAAACCAAAATCAGAAATCAGGCTCAGAAAGCTCAAAATCAAGCAAACCCTAGCAGTCCCCAGCACTGGCACGACCGCCAGGCTAAAACTAGCGCCATATCAGAATTGGCGCGGGTAATACATGGACAACTAGCGCCAATTGGCACGACTGTCACGCTAAAAAACGCGCCAGTCAAGTTTGTTATGCCAAAATAAAAAATAAGCAATCCAAGATCAGACCAGTGATGTTTGGAGTTTTCAAAAACCCAAATTCACAGAAAGAACCAGCCCAAAAGCGCTGATCAAGCAAGCAGAATCAAGAATCAACCGAAAAGACAAGACAGTGCTCCAAGTGTTCAGTTTACAAACTAAACCGGAGATTGACTGAAGCAGCTTTGATCTACTTCGCAATTACAGAGCAAAAGCGTTTCAAAGGCTATCTGGCCAACTTCAGGCTCTGTCTGTAGCTTATAAAACGAATGACAACAAGCTAACGATCCCCAGCGGAGTCGCCAATTTTTTGTGGAGGTAAATCCCCTCTGCGGATAGAGGCGATCCCTACTAGCCCAGACCGGGTTTAGCAACAATCATTCACGCTACAGTGCAGGTTCCTAATTGCAAATAAACCAACTAGCGATGAAGGCCTACTTGGAATCCAACGCTGTCGCTTGTAGAGAAAGTAGCGCTCCCGTTCCTTAGCTCTGGCAGAACACAATCCCCACGATCTCCGTGATAGGACACCTACACACGCGAGAAACGAAACAACCACAAGCGTAAAATCTAGTAGATGCAACTATATGTCAGTCAGAAAGGACATAACTCATCATCATAAACAACAACAAGAGTGGAACCATAACCAATAGTCGTTTATTATTAATCAATCAAAGTAAAATTACAACCAAGTTCTAACGCTGAATTCTCCTTCGGAGGGTCGCCAGCGGAACACGTCTCAAAAAGCCTGTCAAGGATGGGACAAACCTCTCTCTTCGGATCTTGACAATAGTCTCCTTGTTTGAATTTGGCCTTAAGGGAATTATGGAGGCTCTTGCAGCACAAGGCTCTTGGGAATTTTGGGAACTTGAAGACTAGCTTGCAATGGAGATGGGCAAGCTTTTATAGATGGAGGAAGGGGAGTTGGGATCCCTATAATTATGGGATTGGCCCTATCATCAAGGAAGCTTCCATGAGAGGTGGCAAACCACTTCCTATCTATGGAAATCCGTAGCCAAACCTACCAACTCAAGATAGATAGCAGTCCAGGAATTTTTTAGGACGAAACTTCCGCCATTTATTTTTAAAAAACACTGCTTAAATTGGTTGGCGCAAGTGCGATTCTGGGACAGAGCGCCAATTGGCGCGCCCTCTTTGAAGGATTTCCCCCATTGGCGCGGGTACTGAACTGGCTGCCCGCGCCAATGCAAAAAGAGGTGTTTTTAGGGTTTTTTGCAAAGAAATGTCTTCAGGGCAATGAAAGCTCATGTTCAGAGGGATGTCATGAAAGTATTTTCAAGTCAGAGATGTCTTCAGGGCAATGAAAGCTCATATTCAGAGGGATGCCATGAAAGTATTTTCAAGTCTTGTCTCTGCTCACAGGTCACGGAATGAGCCCTCCAATGTACGGGATGGGGAATGGCAGGGATGGTGAAAAATTACTGTGTAACAGATGCCCCCTAAAGTATGAGGCCTGAACGAGAGAGAGGGGTGAAATGCTTTACGAGAACGTGTCCGACTGAAAACTCCACCGTTGGAAAACCTGCGTGAAGAAGTACAACTGATGTCTCACATACATGATATATATGTGGTATGGGCGCAGCCATCCATAACAGAGTATACAATAATCCAGATCCAAGGCATGGACGCAACCATCCAGTGAGGATCGATAAATAGACTCAGGTATGGTCGCAACCATCCAGTAAGTGAGTCATGTAAATAATCATAATAATACACAAACTTGCAGCCTGGATTACAACAGACATAATCCAGGGTCTTGCGCTCCATCTCAATCCGAACACAGTACAAGTTCAAGCATGCGAATAAGTGAGTTGAAGTCGAACATGCAAGAACATCGTCTGATTACCAGCCAATGATGAAAGCTGTTAACGGACGCGAGAGGTACCACCAATAATGAAAATGGCCGTCAAGGTACCATAGGTACAATCTACAGCATGTGAATCAATGAGCTGGCATCAAACACCCGTAGAATCACTCGATCGGAGGCCAATGATGAAAACCTTGCGTCGAATGCGAAGAACCTGCCATTGAGGCATGCCGGCTCCAAGGTACCTGAAGGGAGTCTCTAGATCAACTTCCTGGATAATGAGCTGAAGTCAACAGGAAGTGACCTTGATCGAAGGTGGGCCATAGTGTTTTCCACATCATCGACGTGAGACAGTGGAACATAGTGTTTTTGTGAATCACGATCAGATGAGAATCAGAGGAAGGTTGCTACTTGCAGAGGTCAACTTCTCTTGAACATATGAACGACACGACAGTGGACTTGGCAGCATTTGACATCAAAAGATCAGAGGTCATAGTGACGAGGAAAAGAGAAGATGAGAGGTCAAAAGGGATTACCCAAACCCACAGAGGCAAGTAAAAAACGAGATGAGATGTCCCCAACCCGACACGAATGCAGACAAGTGCCATGTTCAAGAGCGACATATTACCGACACGACAATGACGCTGGTTCCATTTTTTCCCCACCATTACTGGCGAGTACCCCAATTATTTTTGATAACAAGCTTGAAGGGGATAACATATGCTTGTAATATAAGTCCGTCCTTCGGACGGATCCACCCTAGTACATTTAACGAACCCTAGGAAGGAAAGACTTGAGTAGCGTCATTATGAATAAATCCGATGTCATCAGGGTTTAACGAGTCTGACAAAGGAAGAACTTGGCGTCTTTTCATGTTTAGAGAGTTTGAAAGGACAGTAGAAAAGTAAACTCCAACGGTCCCTTTTCGTAAATAGTTCCTCAGATCCGAAAAGGTAGAAAACTATGTCTGAGAAAACCTCCTAGTCGCGATAGGCTAGGGTATTCCTTTTTTGTAAATAATCTATCCCAGCCTGAAAAAGGGGTAAACGTATACTAGGTAGATGTCGTTTCGCATCCACTTTAACGAGATCAAAACGACAAGGGCCTCGTCAATCTTTTCATGTTTAGAGAGTCAGAAAAGAGCTGAAAGATGACTCCAAAATGACTTTTTTTTGTGTTTTTACCGAGTCCAAAAAATTATAAAATACAACTCGTTTCACCGTTGAAGTCGCGTAGAAACCTATCGCTGCACACAGAGGAAAGTGTAAAATCAATTTTCGACAAAATATATCAAAATATTAATAAAAAATGACTTTTAAAACCTAACGAGATTTCAAAAAGTTATAAATAGTCTCAAATGGTAAAAAACAAAGTTACTTTTACTATTTACCTTATTGGAGAGCAACAATGGTCCGTTTTGGTGTGCAAACTTCTGACGGCGATTGTGACAGATCCAGGCTACCATTCAGATTTCCATTCGTTCCAGGTAAGAGGCGCTTCCCTGTACTCCATTTTAATCCATTTTTTATAGTTTTCCATTGCTCATTAGATTTCTGTGGAAGAATTTTTTAAATTTTAGGGCTCCACCCATTGGCGCGGGTATCGGGCACGGACCCACGCCAATGGCCTTTTTGATACAAAGGGCCCGCGCCAACTGGCGCGACTGTTCAGAAAATAGCCGCGCCAATGGTGCAACACGGTTTTCCATTTCAAAATTCCAATTTGTGAGTGATTCAAATGGATTTCCAAGCATAACAGAGATCTAATCAAGGGTTTTTGACCATGTTGATGCAAGCAACCGAGCACAATGGTGATCGAATGGAAAGAGAGGGAGCATGGGGAAGAGGACGAACTAGCCATGGAGAACGAAACTTGTTTGAATTCTCTCAAGAACTTTGGGCTTAAAAATTTCTTCCTGACACCTTGCTTACGGGCTCAACCTGAGCTCTTACAATACTTGATCAGTATTTGGGATGAAAATGAACAAGTGTTCATGCTGCAGGATCAAGTATTAGAATTGGAGGTTTCTGACGTATATTTCATAACCAGAATATCGCACAGAGGTCCAGTGCCCATACTAAAGGGGAGCAGACCATCTGGTGAAAAAATGGAGCAGGTAAGGGCAAGGGTGTGCCCAAGGGCACGAACCGGATCAGGAAGCGGAAAGGTAGACATTCACACTGTCGAGGATCTAGCACTCAGAGTAGTGCTACACACCATCACACGAGCTGCAGGATCGCAAGATCCACATGAGATGACCAAGGCCCAACTCATACTAGCCTCAGAGTGTATGAGTCCTACACTGTTTGATTGGGCCACAGTAGTGACAGTCAACATGAAGAGGCAGCTGACAAAATGCAAGCAAGCCAAACTGAAACAGTTTGGCTACGGTTCTATCCTGGTATCGTTCATTCTGGAACGACTACCAATCTTCCAGGGCCAAGGGGCCATAGTAGCTGAGCCGGTACCACGAGAGCCGAGAATGGCTCGCTGGGCAGCACTGTTGCCCAGAGCAGGAGGTGGCCAACAGATGTCCTAGAGGTCGAAATTTTTTGGGTGGCTATGGCGTCAGTTGATCGTAGTCGAAGACTGGCCATATGCAGGGACCGATTTCACTGGTGATCTAGATCTTCCACTCCCGGAGGGAGATGACTGGGACGAGGAGTTGGGTAAGATCGTCTTTTTGATTTTTCTATTTTATGAGTTTTTGTTAACACATGTCCGTTCTGATAGCAGTTTTATGCATATGCAGATGTCGGCCCAGAGAGACCTGCCGGTATGTCTCCTATTTCACAGAGAACTCATCCCGCAGCTGACCCTCAGGTGGAGGGTGCCGAGGGAGGAGAGTTGGTCCAAAATCTTGAGGGGATCGCCCGGGGGATTCCGGACTATGCCCGGCTGGCAGATGTCCCACTAGCATACCAGAGACATACGGTGGGAGTGCCTAGTCGCCTCCATCGTCTTCTGAGATGCTTAGCGCGTGCTGTGGCTTGTTATCATGAGCACCACGTAGATTAGACACCTAGGGCTTTATTTCATGCATATTTTTTTGAGAGACATGTCGTCTTCGGATGTATTAAGACGAACATGTATATTTTTTGATTTTATGTGACACACGCTATGTAAACATTTTGATATCTATATATATACATATCTATTTCTAGATGGATCTCTCTTTTACATGTGATGTTGTTTTTATATGTCATGCAAATATCAAATACAATGTTATCTAATGTATCAGTTGCATAAAAAACGACCCAATGAAAAAGTACACACAATGTATTTGATCACACATTTCATTTTTATGCAAGCTTAAAAACACACATGAACACACGTATGCAAACTATGCTTGAAAAGAGGAGAACGGGCATGCCCCCCAGCATGGTGTCTCAATTCGAGGTGCATGGCCCCCAAGCTTCAGTCCATAGGAAATGGAGTGAAGGTTCAACACACAAGAGATTGATCTAAATCTACTCGAATTGAACAGGCTCGTGTTTCATTATTTTAATGAGGTTGACACACTTAAAAGAACTGTCCTCGTAATTACTTGTTTCATTGTTTTAGGATCTTGACACAAGAGGAGGAACTGTGCTCCGACAGTCCTTGTTTCATTTTTTAAGGAGCTTTACGCATGACAACGAACTATGCTCCGGGAACCTCATTTCATTTTTAAAGGAGCTTGACACAGGAAAAGGAACTATGCTATGACTGACCTCATCATAATGAACAAGAAGTCATGCCTTCCAAGAGTTCCACTCCTGGAAGGAAAACATCCTGGAAGTCAGGACCCAATGCCCCCAGCACACTATGCACGACGACATTATCACTGAGTACAGGCACAGGGTAGGTAGCCACATAGTTGACCTGTGGTGGGGAAGATACAACGGGTGGATAAAAACCAGGAAGGGATGATGGCGGGCCAGTTGCCACATCAAGACCAAAGAAAAAAAGCTGATCAATGGTCACGATCTGTCCTTCGTGTGGAAAAAACATCACGTGAAAGAGGGAGGAGACAAGCGCTCCCATGGCATAGGCGTAATCGCGCCCCAAGAGCAGATTGAAATCCAAGGGGCCTGGAACAACCATCACGTCCATATGGACGGTTTTACCTCCCAAAGTAATAGGTAACTATGGAAGGACCCCTAACAGTAGACTAGTCCTTCTGTTGAATGTCAACAGATTCTGCATAATAGGCGCAAGCGGCGGTGAACCGAAAGCTTGCCAGGTAGTTGAGGATAGAACACTAACAGAGGCGCCTTCGTCTACAATGGTGCTGGGTACGATCAGACCAAAAGCCTGTACTGTGATCTCAAAAGGCACATAAGATGGAAGGCGGTATCCCGCGAATCGATTCCAATCAAAGGAAGCGACCAAACTACTCGGAGGGGCTACCATCGAACTGCGAAGGTCTTCCCTTGATGTTACGGAAGAAGAAGGAGCATCCTCCATGACCTCCATCTCGAAGGTGGGAGGGGTATCCTCTGGGGCCTCCATCACGGGAGGTGAAGGAGCTTCTTCTTGAAGTACGGGGATAGGAGAATCTTTCTCCAAGTCTGAAGAATCTAAAGAAACCAGAAGGACATGGGGGGTGTGAGATGCACTCTCAACGGAAAAGACCTGGTGCACCGTAGACGGAGCCAACTCAACCGTTCCCACGACCAATGGTTGGTCAGGGATGGATTCGTGAATATGAATTTCTGAGGGAGTGGGATCGACCAAGGATGACTCTTGAACAATCGGAGGATCAGCTGGTGGCAGACTCAAAGAAAGCCGTTGGTAACCAGCCAGGAGGCATGGTGTAGAAATGGTTGCGTTGTCCAAAAATATTTTGGCTTCATCCATATACAGACAAAGGTGAATGACATGGTGCCCTTCACACAACTTACAAGGATTGGCAATCTTACCCTGCTTCTTAGGAGCCTTACCAGCAGCAGCCGAAGACGTGCCCCCAACCTGACTCTCGGAAGCCAAAGGCAACGGTGAGCGACCGTTGGACCATACTTCAAGTACCTTGGGAATGCCAAGGCAGCCTCGAAGAAGATGGTCTCCCGTGCACAACATGCAAGGGAACTTGACTTTCCACTGAGAGTTGGGAGGCTCATCAAGAGGAGGTGTTTCAGAAGCAGTAGTTGCACTCTTAGCGTCTCTTTTATCGGACTTCTTCTTCTTTGTCTTCTTCTTCTTAGCCACCTGGTTACTCGAATCTAGACTTTCACCAGGCGAAGTAGAAGAGGGGGATGCAGAAACAGGCGAAGAAGGGGAGAGGTCCACCTTAGAATCTACATAATGTTGTGCAGGAGGAGAAACTGATTGAACAGAAGCTGAGACATCCGGGACTACAGAGGTTGAGAACAACCAAACAGGAAACCCAACAGTTAACCCAGGAAGGGACAACGTTGCCATGTAAGGAGCACCAACATTTCCAAAAGGATGAAAATGACTAGGATTCCCATCAGAGGGGATTCCTTGGTTGGTGAACTCTGGAAAAGTTGCCATCAACGACTCAAAACCACACACGGGCTGAAAAAGAACCGAGGCACACAATCAAACGGCCAACAAGAAAAATCTAACAGGGCGTGTGATCGCGGGCGTTTTATTTTACCACATTGAAACTTTAGAAACTTCACCGTTTCATATTTTAAGAGTCGAGAAATGGTTGAAAAGGTGACTCTATCTCTTTCAGTTTTGAAGCAAGCGTGAAAGGACAAGCGCTTGGCAATCCTTTCAAATTTAAAGAGTCAGAAAATATCAAATGACTACTCAGGAATCCTAGGCAAAGGGTGTACCAAATAACCGTGAACTACAATATACACCTTGGTTTCAAAATGAAAGAGAAATCAACCAAGGACTTAACGTACGTGCAGGAAATCTCCCCAAATGCTGTGTCCGGTGTATCACGGGTATAGGGCGGCAGACTCGGCCTCCTATGGATAAAGGATTGAAACCTAGTGGGGTCTCCCTTTATATACGCGACGGTACGGGGAGCACAAGTTCTATACTAGCGCTGTCTAAAGCCAAGAGGCAAACAACAACTACTAGGTTTCAAGACGCCGGAATACGTCTCTAGCCTAGACCACTAAATGTGTTTCGTTAGATTTCAATGCTGCCTTAGTGTAAATTGAATAAATTTTAAAGTTTATCTTCAATTACGTTTCAGTTTTCAGGCCCTAGCGAATGTAATGTCTCAAAATCTCCTAAATGTAGTCTATATGCCACAGTATATCATTTCATTCGATGAAATCTATTTATGGGAGAGTTGAGAGCTTTTCACCCAATAATGAAATGAACAGAAAACAACCAATGATGTCTCTAATGCAGCTAATGAAAACTAAAAAACTTTTCGTTCAAGGTTACCAATCACTAATAACATCGAAAAGATCTAATTCACATTAACTAATGAAAAGAAAAAGATATATATATATATATATATATATATATATATATATATATATATATATATATTTTTTTTTTTTTTTTTTTTTTAATATATATATTTTCAATATTTCAGAGCAAAATGCGCTAAAAAATGAAAACTAATGCAAAAGCGATTCGATAAATGATGATAAGAGAGCAAACACAAACCAATTTCACTCAATAGCCATCGCAATCAGACCTCAAATCGACCAAAAGTCCCTCAAAACGAAAAGAATCCCAAAGACTCCAAATGAGCCGTGTAATCTTAGGCCCAAATGAGACAAGGCGGAATTTGAATGGAAAAGGGAACAATCACTCAAACAACGCGATGAGACAATAGAAAAGCACCAAACGAATGGAAAAAAGCAATCACAAGGTTGACTGAACTGATAGAAACCGAAAACTCCCAAGGAGGGCTCGACACCCAATAGCACCTAGATGACCTAGGGCTAGAATGCAAAATCGATGGAAATGGGCAAACAACCAAGGGACGAAGGTAACAGTCAGTCAATCAAGGCTCCAAAACACTCAAGCAGTCAAAAAAATGAAACCAAGATTAGAGATCAGGCTTAGAAAGCTCAAAATCAAGCAAACCCTAGCAGTCCCCAGCACTGGCGCGACTGTCAGGCTGAAACTAGCACCATATTAGAATTGGCGCGAGTAATAAATTGACAACTAGCGCCAATTGGCGCGACTGTCACGCTAAAAAATGCGCCAGTCAAGTTTTCTATGCCAAAATAAAAAATAATAAATCCAAGATCAGACTAGTGATGTTTGGAGTTTTCAAAAACCAAAATTCACAGAAAGAACCAGCCCAAAAGAGCTGATCAAGCAAGAAGAATCAAGAATCGATCGAAAAGACAAGACAATGCTCCAAGTGTTCAGTTTACAAACTAAACTGGAGATCGACTGAAGCAGCTTTGATCTACTTCGCAATTGCAGAGCAAAAGCATTTCGAAGGCTATCTGGCCAACTTCAGGCTCCGTCTGTAGCTTATAAAACGAACGACAACAAGCTAACGATCCCTAGTGGAGTCGCCAATTTGTTGTGGAGGTAAATCCCCTCTGCGGACAGAGGCGATCCCTACTAGCCCAGACCGGGTCTAGCAACAATCATTCACGCTACAGTGCAGGTTCGTAATTGCAAATAAACCAACTAGAGATGAAGGCTTACCTGGAATCAAACACTGTTGCTTGTAGAAGAGGTATCGCTCCCGTTCCTTAGCCCTGGCAGATCACGATCCCCACGATCTCCGTGATGGACACCTGCACATGCGAGAAACGAAACAAACGCAAGCGTAAAATCCAGTAGATGCAACTATATGTCAGTCAGAAAGGACATAACTCATCATTTATAAACAACAACAAGAGTGGAACCATAACCGATAGTCGTTTATTATTAATCAATCAAAGGAAAATTACAACCAAGTTCAGACGCTGAATTCTCCTTCAGAGGGTCGCCAGCAGAACACGTTTCAAAAAGCCTATCAAGGATGGGACAAACCTCTCTCTTCAAATCTCGACAATAGTCTCCTTGCTTGAATTTGGCCTTAGGGGAATAATCAAGGCTCTTGCAACATAAGGCTCTTGGGAATTTAGGGAACTTGAAGACTAGCTTGCAATGGAGATGAGAAAGCTTTTATAGATGGAGGAAGGGGAGTTGGGATCCCTATAATCATGGGATTGGCCCTATCATCAAGGAAGTGTCCATGAGAGGTGGCAAACCACTTCCTCTGTATGGAAATCCATAGCCAAACCTCCCAACTCAAGATAGATAGCAGTCCAGGAATTTGTTAGGACGAAACTTCCGCCATTTATTTTTAAAAAACACTGCCTAAATTGGCTGGCGCGAGTGCGACTGCGGGAGGAGGGCGCCCGATTCATAGTGCCCTCTTTGAAGAAGGATTTCCCCCATTAGGCGCGGAAAATCACCAAGCCCATTTGTAGCGTGATGAAAAGGTCAGGTGTTTTTAGGGTTTTTTGCAAAGAGATTTCTTTAGGGCAATGAAAGCTCATATTCAGAGGGATGCCATGAAATTATTTTCAAGTCTTGTCTCTGCTCACAGGTCACAGAATGAGCCCTCCAATGTGCAGGATGGGAATGGCAGGGATGGTGACAAATTATTGTGTAACAAACCTGACACCAAAAACTGAATGGAATTTATGCTAGTGAATGCCCCCGAAACTGGTCTGGCGGGAAACCATTTTCAAGAGATCGACGGTTGGGATGATCCTCAACATCACTATAGGGTGACAACATTTACCACCGTGGGTGCCCTTGAGAGCGGTAAATGGTTTTCACTTTGGTCTGCAGAAAACGAGCATGATTTCCAGGCGAGCCTGACAGTCAACATGTCCACGTTACATCTACATCACCCTTCCATCCTCTCACCTCACCCATTTTTCCACTTCATCTTCCCACGTCATCCATCACATCATGTGTTCGTAATTTTTTGTCTGCATTCAATTAATTCCCCTTTACATGCATTTTACCGATAAAACCCTGTTTTTTCCCCAATTTACTCATTTTCACTATGTTTTCTTGATGACATTAGCTCCCTCCAACAACACGAAGCTTCTAGCTCAACACTTAAATTATACCATGTATTTAGAAACATTTTCCACTGTGAATTTTGAAAGAGAAATTTAAAATTTCAAAGAAAGCTATCCTTTTAGGCTATTCCACTCACATTCCCCTCATGGATACCGACTATGAAATTTTTGATTCAATTTTCCTTGTGAATTTAATGGAATTTCACCAAAAGTCCTGGTTAACCAAAATAAGTCAGGAATTTATGATAGAGTGGTCAAGTCTCATCTGTTCTCTATAATTATCCCTCAAACTTATCAATTTTCAAAATGTCTCACCTGGTTAACCTCCTCTCTGTACCCTTAACGATGTTTTGTCATGAATTCCATAGGGGAGAATATTTTCCAAGTTTCTTCATTACTATATTATCAAGCCCTTCCAAAATCTAATGAATATTTTACATTTTCTGATGAAACCATTCTGTCAACTTTCCATAACTTGTCAACAGAGGATTCTATGAAATTATATGCCTCCATTTTTCTTCTAAACATTGTTTTACCTTTAGATTCTACTCAGTTCCCTGTATCTTAATTTGTTGAAGGCGTTGGATCCAATTTGTAAGTAATCATGAGGATTATTGGAAGAGATGATGCATCAATGATAGATGGTAAATCCATAGAATTGTTTCATTTGATGATGCAACCAAATGTGGTGCTAGATATTCCTGTATTTTGGGAGAAAACCATTAATTCTCAGCTCCTTAAATTCAACATAACTAGTTGTTTCAGATTTCACTCTCTGCTAGTATATCTATTTCTATATGTACATGTTGAGAAGTTCATGGAGCTAGGATTGAATGTTTCAAATCTAAATAATAATAAGCAAACAATTGTGAATTATACTGATGTTGTAAGAGCCCAACCAAACAATGACAGTTTCTCCTATTTTCTCTCTTCCTTCATGTCAATTGTTTACATAATTTTCAACAATGCTGCCCCTCCTGCAAATTTTCCAAAAGCCCATTCTTTGTTAAAAATGAGTAGAGATTTAAAGGTTGGAGATTGGTTTCCATTTGAGGATTACACAAAAATTAGGTTAATTTAGTGCATAGGTTCCTCCATATAGGCTGCCAATGTTTATGCCTATGAGGGTACTTGCACTGGAATTCATTAGGAAGAGATTAAATGTTGATCAAGTGCATTTTGTCTTGACCAAGAAAGGATATTTGTTCAAGATGCCAAGACTGTTAGGCCTTTCATTTTCAATAACCAGCAAGCATCTGAGGAGGTAGAAAAATTGTTACAGGGTATGAATTTCCAGATTGGAGAGAAGTGGTCTTATGACCCTTATCAGATCATTTCCAAGAGGGGAATAGAAAATTATTATGCTCCTTATGTGCATGAACCAAAGCCTTAATGGGATAAATTGGAAAATGTAGGTGCAGTTCAAACTTCAAGCAGCATGGAATTTGAAAATCCTCTTCCTTTTGAAAAGGTGTGGAAAAGAGGGCTACATGTTGTGGATTTAACACGAAAGAGTACTGGTTATATTAATCCACGTCCGGTCGTGGCTAAAAAGTGAGAGATTTACAATTTCATTACAATTTTGGGCTTCATAAGTGGAAAATAAAAGCTATCTAACAATGCCTAGTTATCCATCAAAATTTCAAAACATGCCTGAACACCTACTAGTATACTAGTATATACTCGACATAATTGTGAAAGGAGAAAGATACATATAAAACCGGATATAGACTAATCATCATGGAGGACAGGAAGGTTGAGGTCAAGGCCCAAGATTTCTTCTACTGGTGGGGAATTTTTCTTGACAACCTGCATTTGGAGCTCGTTGAGCATGCTTTTGAGCGCCCATACTTCTTCTTCAAGATGGCCAATTTTCTTGCTTTTCTCCACATTCAGTTCCTGTATCTCACTTGCCGTGATCCTCTGTTGATGAAGAAGCAACTGCCACTCAATGATATCAAATGTTAATTCTATATGCTCACTTGAACACGTTCCACAAGAAGGGGGAGAGAAGGTGGCCAAAGGAGGGAATTTGACCCAATTTTTCACATCATAGATTGCCACCCTGCCTGAGTGTGGACAAACAAATACCCAAGAATAAAAATCCATAACATTTAGCACAATGATACCTTCTACCCGACTTCTGGTCACTTGTGAAGGCACCAAATTATTAACTTAATTTCCTATCAAATTCTACCCACCAAACCAAACCAAATTTTCCTGAGACCGAGTCACCCGAGACTGGGGATAGGGGCATACCCCATCCAATAAAAACATCAAGGGGAAACCCAAACCCTTCCTCAGATACCTACGACTAACACTATGTAGGACAAGGCCGAACACCATCACAATATAAAACTTAAAACTATAACCCCACGATTTATAGACTGAGCCGAACATGAGCCTCATGCGAGATAGAGAAGTGGCCTGCATGCCCTCAAGATCCCAATATGCTTACATAATTTATCTATTAGATGAAATGAAATTTTCCATAGACATCCCAGCCTTCAAGTAGGTGATCCATCCACTCTTAACCATGAGGAGTAAATGCGGCTCACTCACAGAGGGTGTTCAGATGAAATTCACTTGTGCATACTGGTAACGAAACCAAATACAAGGGGAGGATTTGAGATTTCCCACACTTAACAAATATTTCATGCTGAGTGGCTTCACATGCTCTGGTATACTACTGTCTCATGTCAGGGGAGGTGAGATGAGAGGCTAAAATCTATGCTAGGTGGAAATTGTAGAGGGGGAAGCCCGGTGGAGGATGAGAGGGAGAGTGGGTGCAACCAAGGGGAGGGACGGTGAAATGTGGGTTTGATTATGGTCCATGTGCACCATGATCAGGGCCTTGGGTTAGTGTAACATAGTTATAAAGGGGTATTTTATCATATTAATAAAGACAAACATACTATATTTAGGGGTGGGTAGGAAACCATAAATTCCATTGACCATAATATGACCTTTGTTCATTTGGATTCTGTATTTAGGCCTCTTAGAATATGATAAATTTGTAATTTATAAAACAGAGGGAGCATACCAAGGGCCTTTTTAAGCATTTGATTGAGCTTGTTGTTTTGCGTTGAAGAGTTGGAACGCATGTGATTTATGACCAAGGAGTCACCCAAAATTTTCACTTCCTTAATTCCCCTTTGGTGAGCTAAAATTAGCCCAATATATAAGCCATAATATTTTGCTTGGTTGTTGGTCTTCATTCCCAAGCCCTAGGCATAATGATAAAAAATTATTCCTTTGGTATCAATGAGAATCCCTCCCCCTCCTGCCACCATATGATTTCTTTTTGAGCCATCAAATTGGAGAATCCATGATCCACATCTCTACTGCCATTCAACTAACTCATCATCAGACAGGTAAAGGATCCAAAGAGGGTGAGGGGAAGAGTTTTCATAGGAGACCGGGGGGGGGGGGGGAGGGGGTGGGGAGAGTGTATTATTTTGGGTCAAGAGAGGGATCAACAGATGGGAAGTGGAGTTCAAAACAAGATGAGAGAGCTTTGAGGGTAGTGGTCCTGATGGGAGGACGAGAAGACCAAAATATCGCCTTGTTTCAAGATAAGAAAATTTCCTAGAAAAAATACTTAGGAAGAACGATCCATAGTTCTTTAAAGGATAATTTACCCCGAAGGGAGCCCACATAGAAGTTGGGCCAAGAGGCATAAAAGAGACTGAGATCAGAAGGCCAACAGGTTATGTGGAGAAGTAGGCCAAGGGACACGAACCATATCGATCTGGAAAACAAACATTGAAGAAAGAGATGAGTGATTTTTTCCTTTGAGTTCTCATGAAGGGGACATTTGAAAGGGCCAACAAAACCCATTTTCTGAAGGTTCTCAGTAGTGAGAATTATTTTGTGGGAGAGCATACAATAGAAGAAGTTAAATTTGGGAATTGCATTTGTCTTCCATATTTTGTTCCATATCAAATATTTTGGGGGAATTTGGTCGTTAAAAAGAAAATGAGAGTAGCCTTCCTTGAATAGGATAGATAAAATCAACATCCAAGAGTTTTTGCAATTCTTCTTTTACAACATCTCTTAGATTTGGGTTCATACGCCTTTGGGGCCATCAGATAGGTCGGTCTCCATCCTGAATATAAATATGATGAGTACAGGTTTCAGGAGGGACGCTTTTCATATCTTCATAACCCCATGCAAGATGGTTTTGAAACAAATTCACAAGCTACTCTTGCTGGGATGAATCCAAGTCTGAACTGACATGCAAAAATTTGCTTAGACTAATCTCAACATGCGTAGTATCAGGTTCAAGAGTACACACAGACATTTCTAGAGATAGTGACGAGGGAGTTTGAGGATTGTGGCTTTCCTGTAAATCCATACTAAAAATTTGGCTTGACGACTCAAAATTAGGCATGGTGTCTTGATTGTTCAGGAAGTCATGTATCTCACTCTCCTGTGAGGACTCAGCACAATGATGTAGCATGGAGACAGACCGAGTCTCTTCATCACTACTATAATCTAGCCACAAGGTGTATTGGAGCTCCTGAATGGATCTAGCAGGTGAATATAAGGTGACATTCTTCCTAAAATATCCATGGGAAATATACAAGTCACTAGAACGAAATCCAATGTAAGCATTAGCCGTAGCAAGCCATGGTCGTCCCAAGATCAAGGGATGTCCTCCCATAGGATTCATAGGTTGAAGCATAATGAAATCTGGGGGATATTCCCAAGAATCCAATGAAACAATCACATCATCCAACACTCCTTCTGGCTTGATTTTAAATCTGTCTGTCAACTCAAGAACAGTGGGAGTAGGACGAATATGGACCAATCCAAGTTGATCCATGGTTTTCTTGGTCATAACATTAATGGCTGCCCCCAGTTCTATATGCACATTAGAGACAAGGACATCACCTATCTTGACATAGACAACAAGGTTTCTAGGATCAGTGTAATTTTTCGTAGGTATAGATTCCGTCATTAACTCTGCTGCTCTTCCAAAAAATTGAATGGTTTTGGGTTCCAATATTCTCCTTCCTGGATTCTTGAGAGAAAGATCCCTAATGTTTTTTGTGCAGATGGGGATTTATTTGATAGCCTGGAGCAAAGGCACCTTTATAAAAATATTCCTAAGCTCAAAAGCCAAGCTAGACTCAGTAATGGGGTCATTCCTCTCCAAAAATAGCCTCTCTGCATAGGAAGGCTGGTTTGAAGAGGATGGAAAAGGTTCTGAAGGTATGAGGATATGCTAAATGGTGACATCTTTTGTAGAATGGTCAAGAGTCTCCTCCTCACATTTCTCTTCAATAATCACCATGGGATGCTTTTTCTTTTTTTGAGGTTACTATCTTCCTTGATCTCAATTGGATATCATTGAATCCAACTGGCATAATTGGTGTCTGGATGGAAAAAGTAGGTTCATAGAATGGATCATTTGTCTCGCTTTGTTATTGGGGTTTGGTATGGGTTGGGAAGGTAGTTGAGGAGGTCGAAATGGTGGAGGTAAAGGTAATGGTGGCGTAGGTTGACTTAGTTGGGTTAATGATGGTTGTGGCATTGGGTAAGGTGCATATGTAGGTGGGTATGACTGCATAGGTGCAGGATAGGAATGTTGTGAATGGTTTGGCCCTCTCCATCCTTGTTGCCAAGATTGGGAGGGTTGTCCATAATGATGTTGGTTCCCATTCTGCCAATGTTGAGAGTGACTAGTGTTAGGATAGGAACATGGATGTGCATTATAACTAAAAAAATGCGGTGGAAGTTCAAGAGCCATACCTGCACTTACCTGAGGCTAGTTTATTCATGATCCCATATCATGCAATGATTTGGCTTCAGGTTTTCCTCCCTCAATTATAACTTTCAGCCCACAAGACAGGTGAAGAAGATTGGGGTTCAAGTAAAGAACCTCTACAAATTAGATGTAGAAGATTGTGTTTCCTTGAGCATGAAACCAGAGAAAGTGGTGAGCCGAGACATCGGTGAGTTATGGCACAAAAGGTTGGGCCATCTACACCATTACACTTTGAAGATCATGCAAAAAATTTCTACAATACTTCCAAAGGGTGCATTTGAACAACGAGATACATGCAAATGGTGTACATTGGGGAAGTATACCAAATCCACCTTTCACAATAAGGAAATTTGAGAAAAGGTGATCCTTGAGAGAGTTCACTTAGATGTACGTTGACCATTCTCGACAGCTTCCACATCAAAACACATGTATTATGTGATTTTTGTAGATTATTTTTCACGAAAGTGTTGGATTTTCTTCATGCAGAAGAAATATCAAACATTCTCAAAGTTTTTTGATTTCAAAGCACTTGTCGAGATAGACACAGGGAAAAAGTTGAAGGCTCTGAGGAGCGATAATTGTGGAGAATATGTCTCTAACAAATTCAAGAACTTATGTGCTTCAGAAGGATTTTGAAGGGAATTGATAGCACCTCATAACCCACAACAGAATGGGGTTGCAGAAATGAAGAACATAAATATTGTGGGAGCATCGTGAGTGATGTTGCATGATCAAGGCCTACCATTACATTTGTGTGTGGAAGCATGCAATACAACAATATTTTTGCAGAAAAAAAGTCCTCACCAGATACTTTGGATGAGTACACTAGAGAAATATTTTTCAATAAGAGACCATATGTGTCACATTTTAAAAAATTTGGTTCATCAGCTTATTTACATGTAACCAAATATGTCAAGAAGAAGCTAGAGCCAACAACTGAGTTGGGGATATTTGTGGGGTACACTGATACAACTCACAACTATCAGGTGTACTTGCCAACGAACAGGATGACAATGGTCAGAAAAGATGTGAAATTCAATGAAGAGAAGGCCATGCGAATTTACCTTGAGAGGTAGATTTAGTTACATGCAGTTGAGGATCCCTTGGCTCCAAAAGAATAACATCTAGATGTGGGGCAGCCACAAGCAAAGGTGCAAAGAGTGGAAGCACCCACACATGCAGATACATCCCAAGATAGAAGGAAGCGCACCAGAGAGGCTAACAGGTTGGTTCTTGATGCACCCACATCACAGTGCAGGCAGAGAAGGTCCCTAGAGTGGTACATTGGCTACATGGATATTATGAGCGAAGGTGTAGAGATAGAACAATCCTATTTTGAGGAAGTAGTGCAAAAACCAATTTGGGTTGACGCCATGGTTGAGGAGTATGACTCCATTATCAGAAACAATGCATGGGAAGTTGTCCCAAGACCAGAGGGGAATTCAGTTGTAGGATCCATACGGATCTACAAGTTGAAGCAGGTAAAAAATGGGAGTGTGGAGAAGCACAAGGCCATTTTTTTGGCCAGAGTGTTATTTAGGGTGGAGGGGATTGATTATGATGAGACCTTTGAACCAGTCGCAAGGTACTCATCAATTAGATCCATACTTTCACTCTCAGCACAGATGGGATGGAAGATACATTAAATGGATGTAAAGACAACCTTACTTAATGGGGTGATTTAGGAAGATGGGTACATTGAGCAGTCAGATGGTTTTGAGACATTCAATAGAGAGTGACATGTGTGTAGACTTAAGACAACAATCTATGGGATGAAGAAAGAATCTCATGTTTGGTACACCAGGATCACCAACCACTTCACCAAGAGTGAAGCGGATGCGAACATTTACCATAGTGTGGTAGAAGGTGAGATTTTTATCATTGTTCTTTATGTCGATGATTTGATACTGAAATGTGATGAGAAACTCATAAAGTATTGTAAAGAGGATCTTGCAAGATATTTTGAGATGAAGGACATGGGAATCTTACACTATTTCGTAGGATTGGAATTTTGGAAAAGAGATGGGGAGATATTTGTATCTCATGGAAAGTATTCTAATGAGATTCTCACGAAGTTCCAAGTGGAGGGAAACAAACCCTTGGAGACTCCTCTAGCAGGAAATTGGAGGAAGGAGGATGCTACTTCAGGCGAAGTAGTAGATGGTATTGTTTGCAAGTAGCTTGTAGGTCCAATCATGTATTTTGTGAACACACGACCAAGCATATGCTATGTGTTTAACCAACTTAGTCAAGCTATGGTTAAACCTACCAAGCTCTTTAGGAAGGCAGGAAAACATACGTTGAGATACCTCATAGGCACTACAAAGTTTTGGATTGGTACAAATGGAAAAAGGGGGTGAAGTTTCAAGGATTCACAGATGCATATTGGGAAGGGATTCTGTCAACCAGGAAGAGCACATTAGGGAGCATCTTCAACATAGGATCAACAATAGTTTCATGGTACAACAGGAAATAGAGGTTAGTTGCACTCAGTTAAGTAGAGGCAGAGTACATGGCGGCCATTCACGCAGCATGTGAGGCCATTTGGATGAGGAAGATACTTGTTTGTTTGATTGGTCGACAGATGGATCTGAAGGTTATTTATTGTGATAACCATAGTTTCATCAAACTCTCAGTTAATCCATTTTTTCATGACAGGTCCAAGCATGTTGATATATGGTATCACCATCCTAGAGATTGTGTTTAGAGGCAGATTATGTCATTAGAGTACATTCCCACAGAGGAGCAGGATGCAAACATCTTGATGAAGGAATTGTCAAGAAGAAAATTAGAGTTCAATAGAAGCAGGAACGAGGTAGCAAACAATCCCTTTCTTGTTGAGAGGGAGTGTTGATATTGGTAACAAGGAGGGCTTCTAATTTAATTTTCCCTTAATTAAATTAGAAGTAAATTATAATTCCACATCACATGAAATCTTGTACAAGTTAACTGAGTGAGGAATAATTAGTTAGCTCAGTCGATTCAAGTTGAGGGTAAAATTGGAGGCATGTAGAGTTATCCCTAAGTTCTAGGGGGTCTAGTTGCAGTTTATTTTGAGTTGTAATTAGTTAACTCAATTATTTGAGTTAAAATCAGTTTGACTAGTTCTAAATGAGATATGAGATAGTGATAGGTCCAGTGTATTAAATATGATTTAATTCACATGCATTGATCAATCAGATAATTTATAGTTCACTATAGATAGTTGTTGCATGTCAGTTCTAATGAAGGCCCAATTGAGATTGGAGTTAAAGGGAAGAGAAATATCAATTGTATAATTAGAAAATTGTACAGGTCATGCATGAGGTTAAAAAGACGCCTTAGATGAATTGCGAAATAAATTCTTGGGAATTTCCTAATTAATAGGGGCTCAATTCCTCCAGGAATACGTAAGCAATGCCGAGCAACCCAGAGGTAGGAAATTGGTAAAGTATCAAACCATTCTTGTTGGGATCAGAGTGAGACAATCAAAGATAGTGCAGAGGTTTCTCAGGAAGGGAAATAAAATTATATTTTTTCATATTCTTGACTTAATGCAATATACATATAGCATGGTTTTTAGTTTACACTTTCCCCAGATACATATTTGTGTTGTGCGATTGGAATTCTTTCTCTTTCTTGTTCATGTGATTATGCAATCGTATTTGGTTTTTGCAATTTGTAGAATTAATTCAATATTTTTTTTTAGCATATTACAAGATCAGTTGAATCTATTTACATATTTCTATAGGTCTCTTCCATGGCTCGTAATTGAAGCTACAATCTCCGCTTCTCGTCATTTTCTTCTTGTAGAAGTCCGCTCAATTCAACATTGTCCTCTTGAATTCTTTTGTTGATCTCTTCATTTGAATGATGAGAAGAATATGAAGAAGAAGTATATTCACTCGAAAATGGAGATGGAGCATGATCCTATTCTCTCTCTTTCTCATGTTCCTCTCTTGTCATTTTCTCTTGATAATCTGCATACATTATATCTACCATGCGTGCCATGTTGAGGAGGTCCTCTTAGATATCTTTGCGATCCTCCATTTTCCTTCTTGTTGCAACGTCCAATATTTGGTTATTATTCACACTCGCAATTCAAATTAGCAAGAAGACCTCTCTGATACCAAAATTGATCCATATTTTATCAACTACCGAAATTAACCAATATATTTTACTTCTATGATGTCAGAAAAAGTGCACGTGAAAGAGTATGAAAAACCACATGTGCATACTTTAAGGAAGAGAAACCATAAAGGTAACCATCAAATAAAGAACACACACAAATTGATAACAAATTTCACCCAGTGTGGGTTACGTCTCCATGCCTGGTGTCTAGAGTGGGGATGTCGCTTCATTGAATGTTGCAAGATGATGATGAGTACATGATGTATTTTATGTCAAATACACTGATGATCTTCCTTAACTATAGTGGCATGTATCTTGATTTGGGTTCGTTAGCTACCAGACTTACCCATGATCTTTTAATTCTGTGATGTTGTTAGAATTGAATTTTAAAAGAGCATAAAAGAACACATATGCATGCTTTAATAAAGAGGAAACGTGACGATCATCAACAAAACAATAACACGAGACATTTGATAACTTCACCCAGTGTGGGATATGTCTCCAGGATCAGTGTCAAGATGGTGTTGGCCGCTTCATATAATGCTGCAAGAGATGATGATGTACATGGATGAATATTTTTCATAGCAAGGTCATATGCCCTCAAACTGAGTGGCTTATTTCTTCATGATACGTTCCACTTACAAGAACTCCCACTCAAGAAGGCTTCCTCTTAGCATGATGTTGGCGAAAAATCAGGTCTCGCAGGCAAGACCCAGGTTCAAAGGGTTGTGGCCAACAAGGGGTCCGGTGTAGTCTAGTAACACGCCGGCATTTTCTCACTGGAAAGCAGAGACGTCACCGGCGTTGTGACCATAGTGAGGATGGGATCCGGTGAGAATAAACACATAACCAGAAAAAAAAAGTATCCATTACATATGTACGGATGCACATGCAAGAGTACTAATCTCAAGTATTAGGACGGTCGCAACTTAAAATTTTTTAAGCGATTTCGACATACAACATAAAACAAAAGCATAGAAGTAATAATCCTTCCTTATATTATTATTAGTAAGAATGGTTGTAAACTTTCTTCTGCGATAACTCCCCAAATCGGGGATACGGATGGGTGCGATATGGAAAAGGAAGAACCTGAAAGTGAGAACCCATGGAAGAATATGAGTGCCGAGTCTGGCAAAACAACTTCCTCAGGTCATCCCTCAATAATAATAACAACGGCAACAACCATCCAAAAACCCCTTTCCTTCGTGGGTGATATACTTTTATTCACCGCTCGTACGCTGGGCTTGGGCGCATGCTTTGCTACGCTTTTCCGAGCTTCTCTTAGTTCCCCCGCATCATTTCCATACCACCATTTTCTCACTGTGCCTGTGCCTCATCTTAACTATATATATTCCGTCTCCCGATTTATCAAATGCTTGGTACCGCCTTGACCGCTCACGCTCTCTGTCATTGCGAGCGTCGCAGTCGCGTTCTTTGTCTGTCATTTCTTAACAGCAAAAAATAGTCCAAGTTCAAAATGTCTTGGCTGAAAATTCAAAACTTAACCAAAAACAAGGGCCCCAACAGGCCCCGACCACAATCCTTTGACTCGTCCCTGAGTCAATCGCAAATGATAGTCTCTACCTCCATACCCTCGCTGGCCTCCGCGCCCTGTTCTGCTGTTCCTTCTGCTGCTACCCTTTCCTGCTGTACTCTGCCACCTGCTGGCTCAAACAAGGGCCCCAACTCCGGGACCCGGCGGAGTGCGGAATCTCGAAGCTCGGTGAAAGTCGCCACTGCTTGCTGCCATTCCTGCATAAGCAGGTCGGCATCTTGAGCAATTCGATTAGCGGCGGCTTCGTCGATGGGCGTCGGGGCAGCCCCGAACAGTGTGGCGAGTTGGGACTCGGCATTGGCATCCAGCTGATGCATCGCCTCGGCATGGGTGCGAAGGGATGGCCGCATCTCCCGGAGAATGTGCTTAGCCGCTGCTGATTCGGCTTCGGTCATCTGCATATGAAGTTCCAGCTCGTCCGACTGAGCGTAGAGCTGGTCTAATCTTGCCGGGTCCGTGGTCGCCCGAATTTGGCTGGAGATCTGTTGCAGTTGAGCAGCAATGGGCTGCGTTTTGACTGTCAGTGCGAGGGAGCACTCCTGTAAACTGCGTAAAAGGCTAGAAGCCGCTGCTGTCGTGGAATGGAGAGTTTCTTGTAGAGTAACTGCCTGTGCCTGTTTGGAAGTTACCTGTCCTGAATAGTCAGTGGGTGGATCTGGGAGGGTAGGCCGTGCGGCTAACGCCGCTTGTAACTCCTGGTTCTCTCTGCAAATGGTGGTGAAAACGTCCCCGAGCTGGCGAGCCTGTAAAGCGATGCTGTCCTCTTCTATGCAAGCAGGGAGTGGGGCATTGTGAGCCCGTGCCTCTGGCCATACGCTGGAGAGCGCCTGATTAAAAATGTTGGCCTGCTCCTGGAGGTAGGCCTTCTCCTGCAGCAGCTGATTGCGCTGTTCAGTAAGCGCCGTGATCTGGTTCCGCTGCTCGGTGCATCGCCGCTGTAGCTCCGTATGAATCTGCTCGGCCTTGATGGCCGCCCGCTGAATGAGCAGATATAACTGTGCTGGACTCAGTTGTTCTGCATTTGTTGTGCTCGGGGCACCCTGCTTGGGCGTCTGTTCCTGTGAAGACGGGCCCATGGCCGCTGCTCTGCCTGCAGTCCCTGGAAGGTGGACCGGCGCCTGCTGTTGCACCGAAGTAGCCATATCGGGCTCTGGCTGGTCCTGCTGCGTGGTTGGCTCTGTGGAAGGGCCGGTTGAATCAACCCCAACTCTGGCTGACTGAACAAATATAGTGGCAAGGGGATCCCGGGATGTGGCCACGGGGTCAACAGGTGGTACCACAGCTGCAGTACTGGAGGTGACCTCCGCCCCGTGGTCACCGCCGAAGAGTTCCCGGATCAAGGAATCGGACACAGTGGCTGATGAAGTGCACAGATTGGGGGAAGTGGCATGTGGTCTGCTGGTGGAGGGGGCGGTGGATGGAGTGAACGAGGTGGGAGGAAGACGAATGTTGAGGAAATCTGCTGGATCAATCAGTGGTTCCTCCGGGATCAGAGTAGCTGTGGGCGGCGTGACTGGTGGATCATCCTCCGTAAGGTCCACCATGGGATCTGTAGTGCGGGCCCTCTTGGATGGAGGTGGCCCGGAGGAATCGGGTTCGGGGCCCGGTTCACCCATTGTCGTGATGATGGGGGTGGCAGAAGTGAACAGGGAAGTGGGAATGGGGGAAGTGAGGGAAGCGGTGTTGGAGAGACCAAGTGACCGATTAAGACGAAATTCATTAAAAGAAGGAAATATAGGGGCGCCACTAGAAACAACCTGGGTGGCCACGTTGAGTCTCCGGGCCTGGTCGTTGAAATGCTCCACAATGGGGACCAGTGCTTCGGGCAGGGTCGCTGCGATCCCTGCTGCATCTGTGGTCATCTCCACCGCAACTGGGGAAGATTCCTCGGCACTGGTCGCGGCAGGCTGCTGGGCAGCCCGCATCCCATCAAAGTTGTATCGGGTGACTCCATCACGAACGTGCTGGACGACCCCCGGCCATGTAGAAACCTCTCTGTGGAAGACACTATCATTCAACTGGAAACGCAAGGGCGCCATGTGAAACGTGTGGTGCGGGACACAAGCCGGCCGGATGAAAGTGTGGTTATGGCTGACGCCAAACCATACTTGTTCGCTGTATTCATCCAGCAGGTTCCGGGGTACCCGCTGCTGAGAAGCGACCACATCGATCATCCTCCCATACCATTCGCGGAACGCCTCGGCGTTCACCTGCTTGCTGCTGGGGGCCGTGGACACCTGCCAGGGGGAATATCGCATCGCGAACGGTTGGCTCCCGGTGAGTTCCGCTGGTGTCCGTATCGGAGGAACATGCCATTTCCACATGGCGAATGCTAGGAGAAAGTAGCCATAGATAAAACTGGTGGTCCGTCTGTAATTGTCTTCGCAGGTGGCGAAGAGTTCCTTCAACACAAACGCACTCCAATTCAATCGGGCCCCCTTGACGCAGTGCTCCGCAATAGAAATTGTGTCCAAAGTGCACTCGCCCTTTGTGTAATGGCGCCTGGTCTTGCTAGCTATCAGGTAGCAAGCAAACCGGATTGCTGGTACATTGATCAGATCTATCTTGGCACCTTTGCCACCTCGGCGAGTACCATACTTTGTGTAGAGGTCCGCATCAGCCGACTTCCGGGCACGCTTGGAGGCTGTCTGCCCCGCAGAGGAAACATCTGCACTAGTTTGACATAGCCCCGTAAGCCGACCAATGTCTGCTGCATGGATTGGAATCTCCTCGTTCAACCACAGGGACCCGTTCTGCACCCGACTGAGGAGGAACCGGGTGCATTGCAGAACTGGTCCGGTGGTGCCGAAGACGGGAAGACTCCTCAAATTCATCAACGTCGACTGCTGGAGACCCCAGAATTCATCCTTCATCCAACTGTTAGAGCTGTTCCCCGGCGTATAATGGTGTTCCATGAACGTCTGCCAATGCAGGTGGGGAAACTCAGTCGGGTCGGACAAGTTAGCATCCATGCAGGGTGCATTGTCGTACTTGCCGACCAGTGATTTGAGCCGGTGAGTTCTGCGATCAATCGCTGGTTCAGGAACGGAGAGAACAGCTCTCGACATCTTGGCGCGTCTCTGATAGACCTGGACGATTCGTCTGGAACTTCCTGCTAAGTTCTGAGTGCTCTGAGGCTGCAAATGCTCCGGAGTCGCTGAAATTTCCAAACTGAATTGGTCCGTCATCCCTGTGCCGATAGCCTTCATGCAAATTGGGCCATCCGCTGGCACGCGCGGGGTTGATGAGACTCCATAACGGCAATTAATTCTTGCTATCATTCTTGCCTGCGATAATCGTGCGATCAATCGCAGGCCTGTGTGTAATCTGACAGTTACTGATGGCGTCATTGGGAGATGGGCGGACCCGACGGCGGAGAGAACTGCGGCTGATGGTAAATGATTACGGAATGATTACTGTCCATTAAGGGAATTTATGACCAAATCTGAGCTATCCTACGGACTGACGAAAGGACTGACGGTTATGACCTGGACTGACACTGGCACGAGGCTAGATCCTTCGTGCAGGACACGCTGGACTAGGAGCGGCGTCATGCTGGACTGGCGCGCCGCCACGCTGGACTGGCGTTGCGACACGCTGGACTGGCCCGCTCCGACCATAGTCGGTTGCGGGATGGAGACCGCAACTGACGGTTTATGGGACTGACTGCAAAGGAATGGAAAAGACTAACTACGCTCATCCCGGGTGCGGGAGAATTATTCAACTACGCTACTCTACGGGTTCTCTCGGTTGCGAGAGTTATTAATGAAAAATGAGAAGTACCTACTCCTGGTAGGGCTTCAGGCGTGCGCTATTCACCCATCCGGGAAGAACTGTGCCGTCCAACTGTGCCAATCGAACGGCTCCGGAGTCGCGGATTTCGATGACAAAGTACGGTCCCAGCCAATGCATCTGGAGCTTGCCTGGGAACTTCTGGAACCGGCTGTCATATAAAAGAACTTTGCCGCCAACTTGGAAAGCTTTAGTTTTGATGTGGCGGTCGTGCCATGCTTTCTGTCTGGCCTTCTGAACCTTCTGGTGGAATTCCGCAAGAAATCGAGCCTCATCCAGCTCCTGCAGCTCCTGGAGTCGTTCCTTCAGTGACGCATCCTCTGAAAAGCGAAGGGATGTTGCGATCAGAAGGCTGGGTACGGTGAACTCGGCGGGGATCACAGCTTCCCGGCCGTACACCAGCTGAAATGGCGTCTGGTTTGTCAAACATTTTACCGTGGTCTGGTAATCCCACAACGTCGCCGGTAGCCGCTCGTCCCAATCATCCCGTTGAGCGTTGCAAATTTTCGTCAAGCCCTTTTCAAGAATCTTATTGAAGGCTTCCACTGTACCATTAGCCTGCGGGTGGTATGGGCTGCTTTTGTGATGCTGAATCATAAATGTGTCTAGTAGCGACTTGACCGTGGCATTAATGAAATGCGTGCCTTGATCACTGGTCAAGCTTCGTGGGCAGCCAAAGCGGCTGATGATGTGCTCAAAGATGAACCGAGCAGCGGTCTCGGCCGAGCAGTCGCGTACCGCTGCTGCTTCCGCCCATCGCGTGAGGTAATCCGTCGCGGTAATGATGTACCGGGCTTTGGAATGGCGAGCGATTGGTGCAATGGGGCCTACAAAATCAACAGCCCACTTCTCAAATGGCCGCAGCACATGCACCGGGTGTAGTGGAAGCTCATCCCTGTGCGAAGGCCGTCCCGTCCTCTGACAAATATCGCAACGTTTCACGTAGGCCTTACAGTCAGCATGCACCGTCAGCCACCATAGGCCAGCTTGAAGCACCTTCCTTGCGGTGGGTTTAGCCCCCACGTGTCCTCCCGCAACACCGCTGTGACATTCCCACATCACTGCTTCCCGCTCATGGTCAAGAACACACCTGCGCAACACCTCATCCAGGCCCAATTTATACAGCTGGCCTGCGATCAATTGATAATCAGCCGCCCGGACAACCAAGTGGCGTTTCTGAAGCGGCGTGTAATCCTCGGGGCACTGTCCCGTGGTCAGATACGTGGCAATGTCAGCCAGGTAGTCTGGGACCGCTTCCACTCGAAATAGATCAGCATCCGGAAGCTGATCATCCAACGGACCGTCGTTTTCCCCCGACTCCAATCTGGATAAATGATCAGGCCCAACATTCAACCTGCCCGGTTTGACAATTACATCGAACGTGAACTCCTGAAAGAGTAGAAGCCATCGGCAGATTCTCCCTTCCAACACAGGCTTATTGACCAGATATTTTAATGCCGAATGGTCCGTGAAAAATGTAAACTTACCGCCCAGAAGGTAGTGACGGAACTTCTGGAGAGAGTACACCATTGCCAGCGCCTCCCACTCGGTCGTGGTGTAATTCTTCTCCGCATTAGATAGCCGTCGGCTTGCGAAGTATACCGGGTGGTCAACTGTCGTTTCCCCGGGTTGCGCTAATACGGCGCCAAGTGCAATCCCGGACGCATCAATGTGCACATGGAACTGCTTATCCCAGTTCGGATGGACCAGTATGGGTGCCGTTGCCAATTTCTCCTTCAACGTGTCGAGTGCCTTCTTGCACTCTGTCGTCCACTCAAAGGCTTCTGACTTCCGCAACAGTTTCTCCAGAGGGGCAGTGATCTTGGCATAGTTGCAGATAAAACGCCTGTAGTATCCAGTGTGCCCGAGAAGTGCCCGCAACTGCTTCACGTTCTCGGGGGCCTCCATGTGGACAATAACCGCGACCTTGGCAGGATCAACGCAGACCCCTTGTTTACACACCACGTGACCCAAGAGTGTGCCGAATGGTACTGCAAAAATACATTTCTTCAAATTCAAGGAAATCTGCAACTGGCGACATCTGTCGAACATAACACGCAACAGGGAGGCGTGTTTCTTCAGCAGGCTGTAAACGGTCCAATCATCCATATAGACTTCCAGGAATTTGTGAATATACTCCCGGAAAGCAGCAATGACAATTCGGGAAAACACGGCCGGTGCGTTCTTCAGACCAAATGGCATAACGTGGTATGCGAATGATCCCCACTCAGTTGTGAATGTTGTCTTCGCCTTGTCCTCCTCGGCGATGCGCACCTGATGGTAGCCCGAAAACCCATCAGTGAAAGAGTAAGCTTCGTTGCCCGCGACATGATCTAGAACTTCATCGCTGAAGGGAGTGGGAAACGGATCGTGAATACAAGCATTATTCAAACTCTGGTAATCTACGCAGACACGGATTTCCGCTTTGTCCTTCTTGTTCTGGATGACAATGGGACTTACCCACTCAGCTTCCTCTACAGGAAAGATGAGACCCGCAGCCAGCATTTTATCGATCTCCATCTTGACCTTCTCTTTGATGCGCAGATTCAACCGGTAAGGTCGGTGCTTCACCGGCCTGGCTCCTGGTTTCAGTGTGATGCGCATCTCGCCCAAATCCCCTTTGATCCCCTTCAGGTCCGCAACTGAAGACGGGAATAGATCTTCATACTCCCGAAGGAGGCTGAAAATTTCTCTGGTCGTCTCCTCGTCCCAGTAATCTCCCACCGTTGCCAGTTTCGGTTTCTCCTCCGTTCCAATGTTCAGCTTCTTTGTCTTTAAGGGCTGCAAATGGACTCCTTCTGTCGTCGGCTCGTCACGGACACTCCGCTCGCCCTCCTTCTCGTCAAAATAGAGATGCCTGAGGTCCTCCAAATTGTCGTCCCCTGGTTCGCCGTCAATCCGTTGGCAAACCAATTCGCTCTTAACCCCTGAGCGTGATGCCACCGGGCCCTCATTGGGCTCGGGATGGCGGAAGAACAGAACCTCCTTGACGGCTTGTAGGGCCTGAGATTCTTGCGCTGTCTCCCCTTCGAACGAGAAGCTCTGGACGAACTTTTCCGCGACTACTTGCCAGGAGCGGGTTCCCCGTTTCCGCTCTTCCTCCAGGTACCAGGCCTGGGGGATCGTACCCAAGGAGTGGACAAACCTGTGGACCCACAACTCCTCAGGGTACCTGGCGCTACGCCACTGTTCCTCGCACGCCCGCAAGTGCTGTCGCGGGTCTGAGGCCCCATGATGTTTAAGTGTAATGCAGGGCCCTTCATCCTCCTTGAAGCGGGCCCGTAGTGCGTCCGCCACCAGCTCCCATCGCAACAGAGTGTTGCGGTGATTGTTCCACCATCGTCCCGACGTTGACTTCAAGGCCACATCCAACAAGGGTATCCGGCATTCCTCTGGGACCCGGTCTTCCACCTTGGTAATAAAAGTATTCACCACTTGCATGTTTGACAATGTGGGGTACCCGCGGATCTCGGTCCCCACCCACCGGACCTAAGCGATGGCAGCACATCTCCACGTGGTGGTCTCATAACCCCCTTGTTTCCAGTCTTCCCACGCGAGCTCGGATCCGAGCTCCGAGCTCTGCACACTCCGCCAACTGATAGACCCTGTTGCGGTCGGGTTGATATAATCGTCCCGCCTTCCTGCAGTCATCTGATAGAGATGGTCCATCATCTGAGCATCCTCCCAGCTATCCACCGGTTCTGTGTATTGCGGACCCTGATACGGGTCGAGAGGCTGAGTGACCCTTACCTCCCCATCCTCAAAAATCATCAGCTCCTTCTTGAGGTCGATGATCGCGTAATTCTCAAAAGCCCAATCAATGCCAAGTAGAGCCGGATAGGGGTCCTTATCGCCCATGATATCAATAACCTCGAAGTCGGTATATGTCTTTACCCCCGCAACGTCAACCTCGACTCCCTCAAGTCGGCCGATTGGCAAAATACAGTACTTGTTCGCCATCCTGAGTTGGATTGGGGAATAGGCGAGCCGTGGCTTTCCAAGAGCCTCCCACGTCTTGCGTGGAAATATGTTGACGTCGGATCCCAAGTCCAACATGGTGTCGATGATTTGGAATCCTGCGATCTGCGTGTTAAGCCGGAATTCTTTGCCTGTTCGTTGCTTGTTCCGCTTGACACGTTGCACGTATTGAGGCGTAGTGTCCACCAAGTTTCTGGGTTCTGCGCGCCCCTGCAGCGCTCCATCCAACACATGTTTGAGCTGCTGCCGCAGCACAGCGTCATCAATAACCCTGAGAAATAGCCGGAGCCAATCCGCGACTACAGCATCTGCGGCGTTCTGAACACCGGTTTCCGGCCCCTGGGGCTCCTCCAGCCCTCCTTCCTTCCGCAACTGGGCGAATGCCTCAACCGCCTCCTGAAAGTACTTCTTCTGGACCTCGGGCCTAATCAACTTCTTTGGGGATGCCGGCCGCACCACTCGTGCTGGCTCCTTCTCGTGGGCATCCTCGCCAGTCTTCTTTCCGCCTCTCTTTATTATCGCAACATTCTGCATGTCAGGGGTTGTGACCCCTCGCGGTTCTGAGCCTATCAGATTCGTGCCCCTCTGCCTCGCTCGCTCTTCCCACTTCTTGATGAGTTCCGGACAGTCCTCCGTGGCGTGGGCGTTGACCCGGCACTGGGAACACCAGGGTCGTCGCGGAAGGGGACACTCTCGAGCTACATGACCCTCCTGATCACAGTTGTAACATTTTACCGGCCCGCGTCCTCCTGTTCGGCCTCCCCGCATGCCGCCACCTCTGCCCCTTGTAGCCTCGTTCACCCTGTACGAGGGACGATCCAGTCGATCCGCAAGTGCGTCAAGCGCCCTGCACTGCTCCGTGTTGTGCGTCGTGGACACAAAAAATTCGCAGTATACATTATTCGACACCGCGGAGTACTTCTGTAATATCGGGCACATCCGAGGAGGATGCCCTATCGTTCGACAAATTTCACAGTACTCTGTGGTGGTGGGCCCCGGTTGCGGTGGGAACCCCGCAAAGGTCTGTTGCGGCTGGTATACTCCCTGCGGGTTCATCGCCGCGCCACCCCCTGGTGGTGGCCCCCCCTGAATTGCTGCAACTGAGGGTCCAACTCCGGTGCTACGCAGCCGAGGGCATTCGGTTGCGACGTGTCCCTTGACCAGGCAATGAGTACACCAAACATTCGGTCGCGCTGGTCTCGCTGGCTGAATTTCCTTGAGCTTTTCAGTTAGGCTGGCGATCTGGTGTTGCAACCCGATCAGCGAAGGGTCCTGCGGGACCAGCCCTCCCCTGTATTCCTGCGGGTATCCCGCCATGGCTTCAATCTTCATGGCCTGCTCCAGAGCATCCTGCAGATTATCAATCTTCTGCTGAGTGAGAGGGGTTCGTGTCAAGGGGAGCAGAGCCTTGATGAACCAGTCCCTCTGGTGGTTTGGATCGATCGGGTAGCTCAGTTTCCCGATCGTGTCCTTGAATCGCCGCATCAACTCCCATGCGGTTTCGCCTTCCTTCTGCTTAATTTCCCACAGCTCGGACAGGCCCTGCTGGTCCGTCTGGGGAAGCTTGAATTCGCGGACAAAATCCCGCTTTACGTCCGCAATTACAGGATTAGGGTGCGCCTCGGACCACTTGATGAACCAATGCAGAGCTCTCTCTCTGAGCGTGGTTTGAAACTCTATTAACTTCCCTGCATCCGGCGTCTGTCGAGCCCTCCAGATGGCTTTGCACAGATACCAGTGTTGTTCTATGTCGTCATTTCCCCGGCCAGAGAACTCTGGGTACCGGGTGAAAGATCCAGCCATGTATACTGGCGGAGAATTACCCAGGATAAAACCTCCGGGTCCTGGTTGCGTAACGGTCCTGCTAGGGAAAAAACTACTACTAGTAACGCTGCTACTGGGCGTTAGCGACGCCGCTGAACTACTAGATAACTGACTTAATGCTTGTAACTGAACAAAAATATTTCTTAAAGGTTGATAAAGTACCAGGGGAAGGTCGGGATCCTGGCCATGCGGTAGGTGGGACGTAGGGCTGCCTGGAGGGGTGGGTGCCGTCTGATCCTGAAACATCTGCTGCATCACGTCGTACCATTCATCATCAGAACTTTCTTCGGGCTGCATCTTTCCCTTATCCTTGCTAATCGTTACTGCTCTTTCTCGCGTCATCGGGCTCCCATGCACCCACTGTACGTCTGCTGCTGTCCCGTCTCCTGTCCGGGTATCCAAACCCATGGTTCTTGTCTTCTGAGGCGCCTCCTTCTGATTTTTCCTCTCGGTCTCTCTTCTCTTCAAATCTCTCATTACCCTTCTTCGCCACCTATCGGCGATCTGTGCCCGCCGATGCGCACGTGACTCCCGCAATTTGCATGCGGCCTCAATGTCCATCCCCCGCTCCCCACTCTTACGGTCTACACAGCATCGGTCCCCTCAATCCTTCCCCCAGTACGGGTGGTTTACGCTTCCATACTTGTTTTGTGGAATTCAAGCAATCCTTCGTCCACCATCAGGGCTTTGATCCACATCGGAATCTCCTTCAACAGCTTTCCCCTCTGTCCCGAGTGAAAAACAACCTTAGCCTTCGAGAAGGACTGGTAGCACTCGGCGGAAAACTCTACAACGTATCCTTCCAACGTGGTCCTTACCCAAAAATCCACTGCGCGGGTTAGGTCAGTCTCTACCCGATGCAACGCTACCAGATCTTCGTGCGCCCACCTGCGGTTTATCTTCCGCAAGCCGTCTTGGGGCGCCTTCGCTCGTAACCTCCGCAACCAGTTGTAAAGATCTGTGGGAAACCTTCCCCAGAAAATTTCGTACGTATCGCTAGCTGAGTCAGAGAAAAGAACAAGCTCCCTGACCGCCGCCTCCTTTTTCTTGATCAGCTCCGCCTGCTGAGTAATGAAATGGTCAAGATGATCATCCCACCATCGCCGTATTGCTTCTTCAAAGATCCTCGAGACCATGATCTAGATCCCCTCAGAACATGCAGGTCCCGGCAACGGAACCATTTGTTGGCGAAAAGTCAGGTCTCGCGGGCAAGACCCAGGTTCAAAGGGTTGTGGCCAACAAGGGGTCCGGTGTAGTCTAGTAACACGCCGGCATTTTCACCCTGCTCTGGGAGAGCAGAGCGTCTCACCCGAGGCGTGCCGCGACCACATGAGTAAGGGGATGGGATCACAGGTGAGGAATAAACTCGCAACCACAGAAAGAAAGAGCATCCATTACATATACCAGATTGCACATGCAAGAGTACTAATCAAGTATTCAGACAGTCGCAACTTAAAATTTTTAAAGCAGTGCAAACACATCACAACACATAAAACAAAGCATAGAGACAGCAATCCTTCCTTATATTATTATTCCGGCCGAATACATGATTACATAGCTTTCTTCTCTGATAACTCACAAATCAGATACAGATGGGTCTGATAACAGAAAGGAAGAACATAGAAAGTAGGAACCCATGGAGAGAATAGGTCTGAGTCTTCCGCGGCTACTTTCACATCCAGTCATCCCTCAACAATAATAACAGTAGCAACCAATCATCCAAAAACCCCTTTCCTTCGGCCGGGTGATCTCCTTTTATTCACCCGCTCGTCGCGACTGGCGGCTTCGTTGTGTCTTTGCTCTGGCTTTTCCCGACTTCTCTTCTGATTTCTGCATGTTTCACTTCCTGTTTTCTGCTGTATTTCTTTCATCTGTACTTATCTTTGTTCAATCTCCAGTTATCAAATGCTTCCGTGCCGCCTTGGTAGCTCCGCAACTCCTGGTCGCTGCAACGTAGTCGCGTTAGCTATGTGTGTTTCTTCCGCAACTCAAAAAGAGTCCAAGTTCAAAATGTCTTGGCCGAAAATTCAAAACTTAACCAAAAACAAGGGCCCCAACACATGACAAAATAATAAGAGCTCACACAATGTAGCAATGAGTATCCCTTCAACATAGTTACATATGGATCTCAACAACAATACATAGCATGAAAATATAAATACATCTCACATAAATGTGGAAATAATGATCCCACAACATAACATCAAACATAGATCTCAAAAATAATACATCATCTCAGCAATAATGAAAGGAAAACATACATGACTGCTTCATGTACCTTCACTTCTGAAGTTGTCCAAAAAATATAATGTTCAGCTACTGAATTTGACTACACCAATGAATTTGCGACATTGAGTAGTGTAAAATCAACTATCCACATGTCAAATTCTGACACCGTCAAAATTTGGGCCTTAAGAAATATTTTAGATTCCCCATGATTCTCGAAAGATTCTGTTCCATGGGCTTCCTGGAAATCCACTGCTTAAATGGCTAATCTAATGTCGCCATTGCATTCCCTGTGAAATTTCATGAAATTTGACTATAAACTTGATACCATCATGATAAAATGAATTTTTACCTCCTCGAGAAAATTCTTCAGTTCATGGTTCCACTCCCTCTTCGCGCGGGCAAGGTTCCTCCTAGAGTATGGTTCCACCTCTGCCACTGTGTAATGGTTCCGCCTCATTGAATCGGTGTTCCTCCATTCAAAATTGGCCTCCCTTAGTGCTTCATTCTTCCACTCCCCGTTTGATCGTCGAATGGCAATGAACAGGGGTTTATATTATGGTTTGAGGGTGGAGTTTACAGCGATGGCCTTGTTGGCATACCGGTGGGTGAATTAATTTAGAGTCTGGTGGTTCTAAGTTTGAACCTCGATTTGGCATGTCGTTTCTTATAAATTTTTTTGTCGCATTATGATATAGGCAACGGATAAATTTTAATGGCGCATTTATTGGGGCCGTTGGTGTATCTTATATGTCACGTTGCTGGCATAGTTTAATTAGTGGAGGTGCCCGAGAGGCGGGCCGAATGCACCGGTCGAGCTAGTTCAAGCCTTGCCACCTCCATTATTTTCTCGGTACATGTCACCGGAGGGAAGGGTGTGTGCCAGTTCCACTGGTGGTCAGCCCACCCAACACCAATATTATGTTGTTTGTTAATAATAAGGTCGTGGGGTGTGGCGGGGGTCACGGTCCGCCACCCAAATTTTAATAAATCTGACCAATGGGGGTGGCGGCCTGCCACCCAATTTTTATATATTTTTTTGTTTTTGTTGACACCTAATCCTAAAGGGTTGGGTGAAAATATTCAATATTGTATATTAAATAATATTAGGAAATAAGGAAGGCCAAGAGTCATTGGGAGATGAATCCTAATAGCCTCACCTCCATGTATAAATACATGTACATTCTTCATCTAATACACATTCTGATTTGCGGAGTTACCTCCTGGTTTGACATGGTATCAGAGCCAGTCCCACTATTGGCATTTTTTCCTGTGGTGTAACTCCCTCATTCCTTTCCTCAGTCAGTTTTTATGTATAGTTCTGCTGCTCCATTAGATTGATGCTATATACTGCAATTCTGCATTTTTTTACTATCTCTGCAATTTCTACACAACTTTGATTTTTGCAGATTCTGAAGATTCTACAATTTGCAGTTCCTGCGTTTCTGCAGTCCTGCAAATATCTGCAATTTTGCAACTCTTGAAATATCTGCAATTCTGCAGTCCTGGAAATATCTGATTCCAGATTTTCTTAACAGCCTTTCGGCCTCCCCCATTCTCCAACACATCTCTCATCTACCTATCGCTCTACCATCCCTGCCGCTTTCCATTACCTGCTCTCCCTAAACTCCGCCTCCCCTCACTGCTATCTCTCCCCTCCCCCTCACATCTCCCTCTGCTCACTACACCTGCAAATACTTGCTCTCTCGACTCCTGGTCTATAGCCTCCCGCATCCCACGTCCCTCCTCCCTGGAAATACTTGCGCCCTCGGCCCCTTCCGTGGCCTGTCGGCCCTCTCCAAGCGTGGCCTTGCTACCTGTTGTATTCTGCTACAATGCACCACATAGTCAACACTCCTCACCACATAGTTAACTCCCCGCACTGTCGCTACCACCGTGGCTTGTCCCACGGACCCTCCCCGCCCTCGCTATACATATAAATATCCATTACGCCCAACTGTAATACCAACTGTCACGTAATACCACGTATAATACCGCCCTCTCTACAGCATTACGCCCAACTGTAATACCACGTATCATACAGCTCCCGCCTGTATACTGCATCACTTGTATCACAACGCTATCATTTATTTATCCAAAAAAGCCCGTCTCCTCTGCTTATTCAATAATGCCCGACTCCTCTGCTTATAAATTATACATCGCTCTGTCCATAATACCACCTCCCCTCCTCTTCCAAGCGCTATCTGCCTTATTTTATACCGCCCCCTCCACTATATTTAATATCACTATAAACCCACATTCATAATACCACTATTTTATACCGCCCCTCCACCATTTTATAATACCACTTTCCAAATTCATAATACCGATCCCCCTCCACATTTTCAATACGATTATCCATATAAATTTTTTCTCTTCAAACACAAAAAAAAAAAAAAAAAAAAAAAAAAAAAAAATAAAAATATATATATATATATATATATATATATATATATATATATATATATATATATATATATATATTTGTTTTGGTGCAGAATTTAGTATTTTCAGCAAAGTGTTTTTGTCCCCTTCAATTGAGTACATTTCCAGAATTGAAGATTTTCTAGCAAAATTTTTTCCTCTTCAAAATAACTTTTTCCAGCAAACTAATTATTTTTTCCCTTCAGAAGAATGCATTCTCTCATATCTATTGTAGGGGTGGTTCTCTCCGGCAAAGAGAACTATCTTGAATGGTCCCTGAAAATCAAGCACACTCATTTTTAATGAGTTGTGGAAAGGAATTTGTGAAGGACAAGAAGGAAATCCACCAGCAAAGCCCACTTCAGACAAGGAGCTCGCCATTTGGGAAAACAAGAACTGCAAGGCCTATGCCTTGATTGCAGCTTCCGTAAATGAAGAGGTGAGTCACCATATTTCATCATTCTCAAATGCCTATGAAGCCTTGAGCAAGCTAAAAGAACTCTATGACTCACATTTAGAACTAGAAATTGTTCAATTGATGATTAAGCTGTTCAGTCTTGAAATGAAGAATGGTGATCCCCTTGCTTTAGCTTCAGAAGTTAGATCTATCATGCATGATATTGACAGCACTGGTGTAAAAATTGACATACCTCTCATAGCATATGTTAAGGCATTATATCCGAATTACTCACATTATCTTGAGTCATTGCAAGCAAGTGGAAACCTTGAGCATATCACCTTTGATACCCTTGAGAAAAAGTTTTCAGAAAGAGAGAAAGCTTTCGGGAATATGACAATCCCTTCGTCTTCTGAAGAGGCTGCATACTTGGCACATAGAGAAAAGAGTCATGCTCCAGATCCATCCAGAGGAAGAGGTGGTAGAAGAGGAAGAGGAAGAAGAAACTTCAGAGAAAAGGGGGGCAGACAATCTGACAAATCCAATCTTCATTGCACACGTTGCAATAAATATGGACATGATGCATCGAAATGTAGGACACCTTGGGATAAAATTGAGCAGCAAAGAAATCAAGACAAAGGTAAAGCACCTGAATCCGCTCATTATGTTCTAGCACATTGTAACAATGGAGTAACTGAAGACTTGTTTGATGTTTCATTTACTTCATGGAGAGATGATTGGTTGCTAGATTCAGAAGCAACATGTCAAATGACATTTAGAAAATATTTTTTTGAAGAATTTAATGACAAAGTTGATGGAGCAGTATATTTCGCAGATAAATCCAAACTCAAGCCATCAGGGCTTGGCACAGTCAGGCTTAAGTTGCCTGGTCTTCCAGATCATATTCTACATGAGGTTCTATACCTCCCTGAGTTGAGGAGAAAATTGCTGTCCCTGGTCCAAATCCGCCAGCAAGGACACTCCATTCACTTGTTTGATGGAAAGGCAGAGGTCAGAAAAGCATCAGATCACTCACTTTTCATGGAGGAAATAGAAGAAATGAGACTCTTGAAGCTGAAAGGTTCATCTGCTCATGCTCAAAACTTTGCATTCAGTTCACATCATGATGAAGGTACATTCCCATCAAGTCTTTTATGGCATGCTAGATTTGGACACTTAAACTATGAAAGCCTTCGTTTGTTGAAGAAAAATGGTGTTAATGGACTGCCTACAATTCCTAAAAAACCTAAGGAATGTGATGCTTGTATTCTAGGAAAGCATAGCAAACAGCCATTTCATGATTCACACTCCAGAGCACATAGAAAACTTGAGCTTGTTCATTCAGATTTATGTGGCCCTATGCCTGTTGCTTCTGCAAATGGAAATAAATATATGATGACATTTATTGATGACTACACCAGAATGTGTTGGATTTACTTATTGAAGAACAAGTCTGATGCTTTTCAAACATTCAAGAATTTTCATGCATGGATTGAAAATGATGCACAAACTCATATTGGCTCTCTATGTACTGATAATGGAAAAGAATACACTTCAAACGAATTTGAAATTTATCTTCATCAACATGGAATCAAACATCAAACAACTATGCCATATAATCCCCAACAGAACGGTGTAGCTGAAAGAATGAACAGAACTATTTTAAATATGGTTCGCTCCATGTTATTTTTCAAGAATGTAAAATTGATGTTTTGGGCTGATGCAGTTCTATGTGATGTTTATATAAAGAATAGGTGTCCTTCAAGTTCAATTAGAAACAAAACTCCTTTTGAAATGTGGCATGGCCACATTCCTTCGGTAAAGCATTTCAGGGTCTTTGGGTCCACCTATTATGCCTTGATACCCAAGGGTAAAAGGAACAAACTTGGTGCTAGAAGTCGAAAATGTATCTTCTTGGGGTACTCCAATACCTCCAAAGGATATCGTCTCTATGATGAAGAAAATAAGAAGTTAGTAATAACAAGAGATGTCATATTCCTTGAATCTTACAAGAGTGACAAGGTTGTTGAGCGGAAACTTGATCGCCTGGATAGATTCACACATGCAAAGTCTTTGCAAGAATTTGATAATCAGATTCCACATCTTGAAGGGGGGATTCCGATATTGAATCAAACTGTGGAATCATGTCCTGAAGCACTCTCTCCCCCACATGAAGAAACAACCACGGATGACACATTGAATGATGTGATTGAAAGAATTGGGAGATTGAATCTTGAATCAATCCCAACTCAGTCAAATGACCAGCCTGGGCCATCTCAGAAAGGTCCTCCCAAATGGCTGAAAAAGACACTGGAGAATGTTCATCCTGATGAGGTTGGAAAAACAGGAACAAGAAGTTCCACTCAACAAATCGAAGGTGATGTAGATAATTCTGATTCTCTTGTTGATATGGATATTGCTTATAACTGTGAATTGAGTTTGTCTACAGATCATGAACCAACTTCCTTCAAAGAAACCGCTTCTCATGATGAATGGAAAGAAGCGATGCAAAAGGAGTATGATGCCTTGATAAAGAATGGCACTTGGAAGATGGTTGATCCGCCTTTGGGAACAAAACCAATTGGCTGTAAGTGGGTCTACAAGAACAAGTATAAAGCAGATGGCTCACTTGACAAGCACAAGGCCAGGCTTGTGGCAAAAGGTTTTGCACAAAAATAAGGAATCGATTATGAAGAAACTTTTGCTCCCACAGCAAAATGGACCACCATCCGGACTCTCTTTGCCCTAGCAGCTCAGAATGGATGGAAAGTCCATCAGATGGATGTAAAAACCACCTTTTTGAATGGAGATCTAAAGGAGAAAGTTTTTATGTCCCAGCCAGAAGGATTTGTTGTAAAGGGTCAAGAACACAAAGTTTGCAAGCTTATAAAATCCTTGTATGGCCTCAAGCAAGCACCACGAGCCTGGTATGAGAAATTAACCGAGCATCTTCTGAAACTTGACTTCAAACATTTTGACCTTGATGATGCAACTTTGTTTGTTAAGAAAGTTGGAAAAACAGTTGTATATCTTGTGGTATATGTAGATGATCTTTTGATAACAGGGAACAATGAGAGCTATATTGCATCCATGAAGAAAGAATTGAAGAAAGGTTTTGAAATGACTGATTTGGGTCATGTTCATTACTATCTGGGTATTGAAGTAATTCAAAATCCTAAATATATATTTCTTTCTCAAAATAAGTACATTAGAGATCTTTTGAACAAGTTTGGCATGGATGAATGCAATCCCTTAACCACTCCAATGGAACAAAACTTGAAGCTCACATCTATTGAAGGGAAGGAATTCGAGGATGCAACTAAGTATAGACAACTTATAGGAAGTCTTATCTACCTGACCACCACCAGACCTGACATTTCATTTGCTATTGGAATCCTCTCAAGGTTCATGCAAAAACCTTGTGAAGGACATTGGTCTGCTGCAAAAAGAGTGTTAAGGTACTTGAAGGGGACTCAAGACTTTGGACTCAAATATACATAGGTAGGCAACTTCAGCTTGATCGGATACTCTGATTCAGACTTTGATGGCGACAAAGAAACAGGGGTGTCTACTACAGGTTACACCATGAGTCTTGGATCAGGAGTTGTCTCATGGAGATCACGCAAACAGTCAGTTCCAGCAGATTCCACGACCGAGGCAGAATATGTGGCAGCAGCTGAAGCAACAAAAGAAATTGTGTGGCTCTGGAAAATCCTGGAAGATTTGCAGATGAAACAAATGTATTCCACACCACTCATGATCGACAACACTTCTGCAATAAAGTTGGCGAAGAACCCAACGTTCCATGATCGAACAAAGCACATCAATACAAAATACCATCTAATTCAACATCATGTTCAGGCCAAAACCATCCATCTACATCATTGTTCCACAAATGAGAAAACTGCTGATATCTTCACCAAAGCACTTGGAAGAGAAAAGTTTGAAAAGTTCGGATCGATGCTTGGGCTCACCAACATCCCTTCAGATTAAAGGGGGGAGTGTTGACACCTAATCCTAAGGGTTGGGTGAGAATATTCAATATTGTATATTAAATAATATTAGGAAATAAGGAAGGCCAAGAGTCATTGGGAGATGAATCCAAATAGCCTCACCTCCATGTATAAATACATGTACATTCTTCATCTAATACACATTCTGATTTGCGGAGTTACCTTCTGGTTTGACAATTTTATAAAAGAAATTGGCCATTTTTAATTTTTTCGAAAATAAGGGTCATTGGGAAAATTAAAGAGGCCACAAATTCACTCGTCTCGGTTGCCGGATTCCATGCATTGGGTCTCGGTCAAATTATAGGACCATTAATCCTGGCTCACTTGCCCACTTTGACCAAAACTTTTACTAGATCTAACTTCTCCATATGAGCTCAGTTGGAGTCTCATTCACACCATTGGAATCAGGGTGACAAGCCCTTCGATATGGACCTGGTTTGAAAGAAATATTACCACTTTGAATTTTGACCAATTCTGGGTCCTCTTGGACTTCTGAGTGTTTCTAGAGGCACTTGGATCATTCCTCCCCATTGAGGAGCTTTTGGTCCTCCAAAAGCATGAATATAATCTGCAACTTCTTTGTACCTTGTCTACACCACAAGTGTCCTGACAGGTTACCCTTCCTTATCCTTCACCTTTGTTCTTCGGAGCCATAAGCGATGAGCCGACATCTCCATCTTCTGCAAACCCGTAGTAGAATCTTTTGAAAATTACATGCTTAATTACATAAACAGCTATGACCCAAGCATCCCATACTTTCCACAATTTTATAACACATACTTTGTGGTCAAGTTTACATCAAAATGGAAATCAATACCCCAATTATCAATACAAGGCCCAAACATCATTGTTGCTTCAAGAAGTGATGGAAAACACATCATCAATTTTACATTTTAAATTGCAACACATGATATAAAAAGTAAGGCCATGACACACTACCACATCTAAAAAACCATCTCTCACTTATTGAAGTGAATGGATCATCTCTCTGTGGCGCATTTGCTTGTCGAACAATTGTTTCAATTGGTTCATGCACATACACTTTTCCCTTAAGATGCTGTTCTGGAGGGATCTTCCAACACATGGCTCTTTGATGGCCACTTCTGTCACAATGACTGCAATACGTCTTGTTCCTATAGACCTTCTTTACCTTCATCTTTCCCTATTTTGGAGGAGGCTTTTCACGCCTCATCCTCTTTCGTGCTACCATTCTCTTCCAGCACTCAACAAACACATGGTTATGTAGACCACAAAAACTACATGTTTTTCGATGCCATGATTTATGTCATTATTAACAGCATGATTGTAATCTAAATAAAAATTATAATACTGAGACTTGTTATAAATTTCTTGGTTGTATCTGGTGCAACTATGGCGATAAGAGCTTGCCTCATTTCTTTCTCTGTAATATGCACTGCCATAGGATGATGGTGAAGTGTTCCCTTCATTCTCTTTCCTCGACGATTTAAACCATGTATTGGAAGCTTCTAACACCTTTGAGCACTCTCCTTTAGTGTACCCTAAAACTGTGAATCAAGGTCTTTGCACGACCTCCAATGGCTAAGTCATACCTTGGCCATTAACACCAAGTCCTCCTCCTTTGTACCCCATCTCGGTAAGGAGTCTCAAGCCAGTTCCTATAAGGGGCATATCCACATTTCCAATAGAAATAACACCATGTGAAGATGAAATGGAAGAAAAATCAACATTCTTTACCTCAGATGTCGATTCAGAAATTGGTGATGATGGCTTCTTCAAGCCTTAATTGTGCTTCAACTCCTCCAAGATCTCTTCTGCGACTTGTAGCTGAAGTTGCAGTCTCTGCTTCTCCTCTTTCTTTTCTTGTAGAAGTCTCTTCAATTCAACATCATTTTCTTGAAGCCTTTGGTGGTTTCACTTAAATTCTACCAAGGTTTCCTCTGTGGTTTGCAACTGAATCTAAACTCTCTACTTATCCTCTTTCTCCTCTTGTAGAAGTGTCTTCAATTCAGCGTTACCTGCTTGAAGGCTCTTATTGATCTCATCAATCGAGTGGCGAGAAGATGATGAGGGTTATGCATGTTTATGGGAAGATGTGGATGAAGCATTGTTCTCAGCTCCTTCTTTCTCTTGTCTCTCATAAGCTTCATACATTATGTCCACCATTTTGGACATCTTAAGCATGGCCTCGTACATATCTTTGTCATCCTCCATTTCTGCACGTTCAATCGTTGTTCATGCTCACAATTCACATCAGCGAGAAGACCGCTCTGTGTTATGAATATAATTCATAACAAATATAACAAATATAATTATTAAATAGTCAATTAAGGATTATGGAAGTAGTCATTTAGTTAGTGAAAGGGCATGTCTAAGAGACATGCCCAGTCATGAAAGTTCACCCGCGTAGGTATATAAGCAGGGCCTCATTGTAACATTTTATCATCTATCTATCTCATATATTTTATAATATGATATTTGTATCCTCATGGATATCTTTGTATTCCAAGTGTTCTGGAGTATTTTAACTTGAGAAGGAACTTTGTTCACTTCATTTAGTATCAATGCAATTCGATCTTCTGGCTGCTCATCGCTGCACAGAGCTATGCTCCTTGATCCAGGTCTTTGACCGTAAAAATCGTCAACCTTGTTGTCGTCATGACTGAAACGTTTCGCTATCAATCTTGGAGTTTCTCCATTTTTGCCACTATGCCTTTGGCCATAATAAAAAATTGAAAAAAAAAGGAAGAAATATATATCTATATATATTAATTAAAAAAATAAAAGAGAGAAGGAAAGTTAACATAAAGCGGGAAATAAATTAAAAGTAAAAAAAAATATTTAAAAGAAAATAGTTCCAAAAGAAAAAAAGAAAAGGAAAAAAGAGATATATATAAATAAGTACATATACATACATACCAAGACAAATTAAAATTAAAAAGGAAAAATAAATAAGGAATAGTAGGTAAGGTTATTTTCATTATTCTTTCAGTGGTTTACAAGCTCGTGGTTTTGGAAGCCCATGGTAATTGCCCATGGTATTTGCAAGGTAAAATAAGAAGTAAAGGAATAAAAAATCTCTTGTGAATGGTAAGTTTACTTTTACGTGGAGAAATACACATAAGTGGACATATATTTTATGGGTGAATATATGTGAATAGCCACGTTTCACTAGGGTTGTAACCTTTCAACAAAAAAAAAGAGTTAAAAAAAATCAATTGTTAAAAGTATATATATATATATATATATATATATATATTTAATTAATTAAAATTATTTAATTAATTAAACTATTAATTTTTTTTTGAAGGAATAATAACCTCATTTAAAAGAAGAGAAAGTTAGGAAGGGTTACCTTAAAAACCCTAAAAACTCAATTCAACAGACAAAATGAAATCAATCATTGATGAAAAGGAAATTAAATCCAATTCGGAAAGGAAAGAAGGAAGATTTCTTGAAAATTATAGTATTTTAACAAATACAAGATGAAGAAATTATTATCCATAAAACTTTGAGGACAAAGTTCTAAAAGAAGGGCTAATTCATAGCAAATAAATAAATAAAAGTTGATATATTAAATTGTGACAAAAGCAAATGAAGAAAACGGTGCCTGATTGAACTGAAGAAAAGTGTTAACTAGAAGCTTTGAGGACAAAGCTTTTGAAGGAAGGGGAAATGTTATGAATATAATTCATAACGAATATAACAAATATAATTATTAAATAGTCAATTAAGGATTATGTAAGTAGTCATTAAGTTAGTGAAAGGGCATGTCTAAGAGACATGCCTAGTCATGAAAGGTCACCTGCGTAGGTATATAAGTAGGGCCTCATTGTAACATTTTATCATCTATCTATCTCATATATTTTATAATATAATATTTGTATCCTCATGGATATCTTTGTATTCCAAGTGTTCTGGAGTATTTTAACTTGAGAAGGAACTTTGTTCGCTTCACTTTGATACCAAACTTGATCTGGGTCCGTCAACTACCGAATTTACCCATGATCTTTTACTTATGTGATGTTGTTAGAATTGGATTTTAAAAGAGAATAAAAGAACATATATGGATGATTTAAGCAAGAGGAAACATGATGACAATCATAAATACAAGAACAAGATATATTTGATAACGAATTTCACCCAGTGTGGGCTATGTTTCCAGGCTCGGTGTCAAGATGGTGTAAACTGCTTCATATAATGTTGCAAGAGATGATGATGTACATGGAAAAATATTTGTCATAGCAAGGTTATACACCCTTGAAGAGAGTGGCTTGTCTCTCCACAAGATGTTCCACTTACAGGAAATATCACTCAAGAAGGATTCCTCTCAGCATGACGAACTAACAAGAGCTCACACAATGTAGAAATGATTATCCCTTTAACATAGTTACATAGGGACCTCAACAACAATAAATAGGATGAAAAGCTAAATACATCTCACATAAATGTGGCAATAATGATACCGCAACATAACATCAAACATGGATCTCAAAATTAATACACCATCTCAACAATAATGAAAGGAAAACATACATGACTGCTTATGTACCTTCACTTCTGAATTTGGCTGAAAAATGGAATGTTCAACTACTGAATCTAACAACACCAATGAATTTGTGGCATCGACTATCCACACGTCAAATTATGACACTGCCAAAATCTAGGCCTTCAGGAATATTTTATATTCCCCATGATTCTCCAAATATTTTGTTCCATGGGATTCCTATAAATCTCCTGCTCAAATGGTGAATCTGATGTCTCCATTGCGTTCCCTATGAAATTTCATGAAATTTGATACCATTTTGATAAGATGAATTTTTACCTCCTTGGGAAAATTCTTCAGTTCATGGTTCCACTCCCTCTCTACGTGGGCATGGTTTCACCTGGAGCATGGTTCTACCTCTACTATTGTGTCACGGTTCCGCCTCATTGACTCAACGCTCCTCCTTTCGAACTTGGCCTCCCTTGGTGCTTCGTTCCACCATTCCACCATTCGATCATCGAATGTCAATGAAGAGAGGTTTATATTATGGTTTGAGGGTGGAGTTTACAAGCCTGGCCCTGTTGGCACACCGGTGGGTGGATTAATTTAGAGTCTGGTGGTTCCTAGTTCGAACCCCGACTTGGCATGTCGTTTCATATATTTTTTTGTTGACACATTTTGATATAAGAAACAATTAAATTTTAATGGCACATTTATTGCGGTCGTTGGTGTATCATATATGTCATGTTGTTGGCATAGTTTATTTCGTGGAGGTGCCTTGGAGGCAGGCCGACCGCACCGGTTGGGAGGGTTGAAGCCCCACCACCTCCATTCTTTTCTCAGTACATATCACCGGAGGGAAGGGTGTGGGCTAGGTCCACTAGTGGGTAGCCCTCCCAACACAAATATTATGTTGTTTGTTAATAATAAGGTCATGGGGTGTGGCCGGGGTCATGACCCGCCACCCAAATTTTAATAAATCTGACCGATGGGGGTAATGGGGCTGGCATCCTGCCACCTTATTTTTATAATTTTTTTTGTTTTATAAAACAAATTGGCCATTTATAATTTTTTCAAAAATAAGGGTCATTGGGAAAATTAAAGAGGCCACAATTTCACTCGTATCGGTGGCCGGATTTCGTGCATGGGGTCTTGGTCAAATTGTAGGACCATTAAACCTAGCCCACATGCCCACTTTGACCAAAAAATTTAGCTTCTCCATACGAGCTCATTTGGAGTCTCTTTCACACTTTTGGAATCATGGCGACGAGCACTTCGATTTGGACCTGGTTTGAGAGAAATATTACCACTTTTAATTTTGACCAATTATGGGTCCTCTTGGACTTATGAGTGTGTCTCGAGCCACCTGGATCATCTCTCCATGAGACATTTTTCTATAAGAAATTTCACTCATATAATCTCTCCTTCAACATGACAAAATAATAATCTTTCACATAAAGTGGCATACAATGATCCTCTCACAATGTAGCATACATGGATATCAACATCAAAGCATCATCTTAATAAAAATCAAATGAAGTGATGGAAATAATGCATCTTATACCTCTACTTCTGGGGATGGCCTGAAAATACACACCTCTGCTGAAGAAATGGACTGCACAGTTGAATTCCCGATGAAAAACCAGTTCAAATGAGTATAAACTTGACCCCATTTTGACTCGGTCAAATCTCGGCCCTTCGGGAATCTCAAAGATTCCTTCCCGCTAGTTGACTGGAATTCAACTATCCATATGAAAAATTGGATCACACCACCACGTTACTTGAGAAAAAATGAGAAAAATTAGTCGATCTAGTTCTGAAAGTGATTTTTTCTGGCCTCTATTGAATCTCAAAGATTCCTCACGATTCCATAAAGATTATTTTCTACTACTGACTGAAATTCTGCTACTCAGACGAGGGAATGGATCTCACCATCATTTTCCTTGTGAAAAAATGAGGAAAATGAGTATAAACTCAACATATTTCTAATAATGTCAAAATTCTGCCTCCAAGGGAATCTTAAAGATTCCTCAAGGTTCTTCATAAACAATATTCTATGGAATATTCTCTATCATGCTCTAAAAATATTCCTAGAATATTCTTGAGATTCATGTTTGGCCTTCCTATGCCCTCATCTCTCATGTATTCTCCATCATTCTCCATGGTCCCCTTTGAACCATTTGAATGACATTTTTTAACAAAATGTGATGGTGAATAAGACAAAATGTGAGGTTGCCAATTTTTTTGGCATAGTCATATTAAGATACTTGTTGTTGGGAAATTTTTGGGGTCAAAACCCATGGACTCCCAATTTTGGTTTTATTTTTGTTTTAAAGCACAATTTTGGTTTTAATATAGCTTTCAAACCATATAATATATGGAAATTGTATGTTCATATTGTTACGTCTCCCCAAACCATGCGAAGAAGACAAAAATATAGGTTGTACCATAACAAGGCCACTTTGGCCTACTTTTAGGTTCCATGTGGCACCATATGATTGGGCCATGTGGCAATGTCTAATTGGTCCACATAATATGTCACCTTCTTGCCATGTGTCGACTTGTGGTGCTGCCATGTCACCTGCTTGTGGGTCCAGTTGGTTTGCTGACTGGGTTGCGACATCATATTTGTGGGTCCCACCAGTCTTGCTAACTTTTCTTCCATGTGGCAGCGTATGATATTTCCACGTGGCACCCTGGGTTGAATTTTAATTTGACTTTTGCCTAGTTTGACCAAAAATTTAATTGGCCATAACTTTCACATACGATGTCGAATTGAGGTGTCATTTACACTGTTGGAAAGATTGTGATGAAATATTTGATCTAAATTTAGTTCCATGGAAATCCAATAACTTTAATTTTTGAGCTTTCCCTAAGCCCTGTTTGAATCTTTGAGTGTTTCTAGAGCCACCTAGATCAACAGATGAATTGTTTTTAATAGACAATTAATTTTCCCAAAATTTTAGTGCAGTTGTCGAGGGGGGGGGGGTGGTGTTGAAAGAGATTAGCGATTTGATAATTTTAGACTTTATTCCAAAGTAGAAAAAAATTTATTCCCCCATGCATTAATTTATTTGTTGACAGATCATACTATCTTGCGAAAGAGATTATTGGATAAAGGAAGAAATGGCACTCTAAGAAATATTTTAAGTCTTGAAAACAATTGTAGACCTTTTTTGAAACAAAGGAATGACCTGTTTAGAGTTTTTTAGTAACCCAACGTTTCAGACTTCAAAAGTGAGTCCATCCTTTTTTAGTAACTCACTTTTGAAGTTTGAAATGTTGGGCTACTAAAAAACTCTAAACAGGTCATTCCTTTGTTTCAAAAATCTACTTCACCTGTATGGATTCTCGTTTCAAAAATTGTAGACCTTCCTATATCTCAGGTGGAGATAATTCTGTTCACAATCAAATACCTAGTTGCAATAAAAAACATATCTAGATATTAGGGAGGAAGAGAAGAGCAAGGAACTCATGAGAAAAATCAAGAAGTGAATCTAGAAGTTCATGAAAAATATCAAGGAGAATATTTAGTAATTTTTCCTTTATCATCCTTGCCAACCTATGGAAGAAACCAAAGGGTCAAAAGAAATCATTGAGGGAGAAAAAAAAATGGAACCTAAGATCAAGGAATTTATTTCATGCCTATTTTTAAATCCCCTATGCATTCAAGAGGGAGATCATAAAACCTTGTAAGATATTCTTAGCATGATAAAGGAGGACATGCCAAAAAGTACTAGTGAACCCAAGAGATGGGGATACATATATTACGTTGGAGCTTAGTTCCAAATTATTTTTAGCACACAAAATTCCTCCATCATCCCACATCTCTTGGGATCATATCAATCGAAGCAATTGGACCCTCATAATTTGGTATTCATCAATGCATATCTTCCATATTTGAATATGAGTATATTTGTAAAAAGTTTATGCACATGGCCTCATTGGAAATATTCCTACACTCGAAAAGATGGTTTCTCTTTCAAGTAGAGTAGGATAGTATAGATAAATAAATAAATAAAATAGTAAATATTAAAAAATTCGAAATGTGAAAATGAGGACACTAGCGTAGTTAGACAAGGACTTTGATTGAAAACCAGGTTATTGGCTGGAAAAGTTCTTAATAATTTTAGCATCATGTCATTGGTCCTCTACAAATATTTCAAATTTATATCTATATTATTGTGTTAGTTAATGTGGGATTCATTATGACCCTCTTGCTAACGAGTCATGACCAATCTACCTCAACACATTATCTAGGTCAAGGATAGAGACTTATTTTACTACCTTGAGGTTAATATACACTAATGGAAATTTATATCACTCACAATAGTGGGAATATATCAATGTCCACTAATTTTCAAGTCTTGCAGGTGACCAATGCACCCTTGAGCGTCGGGAAGTGCACTGCAGTGCACCCTTGCATGGAGGTATTGGCACTGCAACACAGATAGTCCCTTGCAGATGAGTGTTGGTGAGTCAGTGGGTCATATAATATATACTTCAAACCTTGGAAATCTCACAATATAAGCCATGAATGAAATGTCTCCACTTAGGGCATATATAAATTGAAATATAAGGGGATGATAGACCTTATTCATTGGTCCTGGGGATGATGTCCAGTTTGACCAGGTATTGGGGGATGATGCCCAAATTCACCTATAAGAGCAGCCCCCTAAAGAATGAAGTCAAAATAATAATAGTATTTGGATGAGATGATTTACGATATGATGAGTCGGACCTGAAGCGGACGGTGACCTGCATCAATATTGCAATACATTACATCATGATATATTTCATCTTGATCACAAATTGCTGAGGGAGGCATACCCATGCTTAACAAAAAACTATCATAACTTGTACATAATTCAGAAAGTCATCTACATTTGAATGTTGCCCAATACAAAAATTCCTACAGATATAGGCCCATGTTCGAGTGACGATCTGTATGTAAATCCATCGTACATATGATGTGTACAACAATCTTGAAATCACAACATGATGGATGAAAATAGATCCAGAGTCTTCTTATCCCGTTCACTCGATCGTTCAGGTACAAGTATAACCATGCGAATATATGATTTGAAGTCGAATATGGGAAGACATCGTCTGATTACCAACCAATGATGTGAGCTATTAACAAATGTGAGAAAACCACCAATGATGTTAATGGATTTCAAGGTACTGCAGTAAAATTTACAAGGCGTGAATATATGATTTGATGTCGAAAGCCAAACAAAATATTTGGGTCAAAGGTCCAAAAGCGAGAACTTGTCGATGATGTAACAAGCCTCACGGTACTTGAAGTTGTTTCTAAGTAAGCTTCCTAGATGATGAGCTGATGTCGACAGGAAGCAACTTTATCACGAAATGGGAGTTACTGATTTCTGAGACAAAACGTGATAGCAATGTTCAGGGATGACTGTCATGAAAATGAAGGTTTATGAGTTTGCAGAAAGGTGAGGATTTACTAGATGACTTATCTTGAACATATCGACGACACTTAGATGAGTTGGCAGCATTGACCCAAAACTGAAGTGATGATATGATGAACCATAGGTATGATGAATCATCAAGAAGATTACCCAACCCAAAAGTCACGATGATGGAGTGAAAGTGTCATGTTCAAGAGAAATTTGCTACCATAAAGTGTTCTATTCTTTTTCCAAAATTTTCCCCAATCATTTGACGACCAGTACCTCTTTATTTTTTAACAAGCTTAAGGAGGTTAACATATGCTTGATCTATAATTCGACCCTTCGGGTGAATCCATCGCTATTTAATGATTTAACGAGTCTAGCGATAAATGCAACTCAATTATTGCCATGATCGACAAGTCTGTCGCTATTTTATGTTTTAACGAGTCTAACCATAGTGAAAACCCAGTCCTTTTTCATATTTAAAGAGTTTGAAAAAGAGGACAAAAGAAAAATCCATGAGTCATTTTTCGTAAGTTTGTCACTCGGGTCCGAAAAAGTGTAAAATGATACCTGAAAAAACCTCTTAGCCATGTTCGACTAAGGTTTTCCTTTTTCATAAATAATCTATCTCAGTCCGGAAAAGGGTTAAACTTATACTGAGTAAATGTCATTTCGTTTACTTTTATGAGTTCGAAAAGACAAGTGCTCGACAAAATTTTCACATTATCAGAGTCTGAAAAGAGCTAAAAGAAGACTCCAGGGGGTTCCTTTTTCATAGTTATCGAAGCTTGAAAAAGAGATAAAAGTGCGCTTCACATCCTTTTTCTTTTTTATTAAAGCTTGAAAAATAGGGATAAAATTATGCTTTGTGGTTAAATCATTCTTAAATAAGTGTGCACGACTAATCACACCGTATCAGCTGTAAAACGTGTTCAGAAAACTATCAAACGGATTAAAAATAACTGTCTCATAGTAAAAATGAATAAAAACCATAGTCACAACATTAATTATGATTTAAAATAATAAAATTGACTAATTAAAAGAGTTTTTACCATTCCAAAGTTACCATTTGAAAATTAGGAGCTCTGAACCAGTTTTTCCCCTGAACTTCAGTGGTTGATTGCGACCGTTTTTGTGGACGATTTCTCTTGCCGTTCAATCCAAGTTGGAGCTATGAACCTTCTCTTTCTTTTAGTATGATTTTCACTACATTTCATGGTCAATTTTTAGTGTTTTGAGCCCCTTAGGGTAAATATATTACGCTCATAGGGCAACACACCCTTGAATGTCGAAAGGTGCATTGCAATGCCCTAAAATTGAAGGCCAGATGCACTGCAACGCTCTGTCCCTTGACCTGGGGTGCATTGGGCACAATTCTCATTTTTGTTTCTTGCTGTGTGCCCAAAATTTCCCAAGTTTTTTGCATGAAATGGATCCTAATGAAGCTTATGATTTTGTTTCAGGTATTCATCGGATCAAAATGACGATTACGTGGAGAGAAAGAGAACATGAAGAACAAAATATGATTGCCCTAAACAATCCGGGTACAATAAGAGCCCTCAAAGGTTGCGGGTTACTAAAATACTTCAGACTGTCAGGGATGAGGCAACAAATGGAACTATTTGAGTTCTTAGTTCACTAATGGGATCCGGTATTATAGGATTTTCACATTGGGGACAAAGTGCTCCCAATATTAGTGGAGGAAATTTATTTTCTCACTGGATTATCGAGGCGAGGCTCTCCCATTTCCCTTTCAGGATCTTCTCTTGGAGGAGAGACAATGAGAGATTACATACTGCAGCACTGTCATCTAGGGACTAAACTAGGTAAAGATGGGAAAATAAATATTCGTGATGTACGTGATCTACCTTTGAGGACCATCCTTTTTACTGTCGCAAAGCTTGCTGGTTCCGCTACACTACATGTGGCAAACATATCGTACATGAAGTATGCACTTGAGTGTTTAAAACCAACAATATTTAACTGGGCTGAAGTTTTACTCTTTCAGATGAAAGAACAACTGACCAAAGCAAAGGGATGAAGGAAGAAGAATTTCAACTATGACTCGATCCTGATTTCCTTTGCCTTAGAGCGGATTCCATTGATGCAACCACAACATATTACATTGGGCATATTTGCCCTAGAGATCCACGGATGCAGAGATGGGTTGAAATTGTTAAACACACGCATGGTAAACAAGAAAGTAAACACACAAGGAGAAAGATAAGCGTGAGTTTCTTTACTATTAACCATAGATGTGCTTTTATAGTACATTAGGTGACCCTTGGTTTCCCATTCCAAGTGATCTCTTGGACTCCATTTGTCCATTCGCCTTCCACACCTACCCATTGAGGATTAGGTGTCCAACATTCCCCCCCTTAATCTGGGGTATGGGTGAGTCCAAGAAGAGAGTTGTAATACAAATATGCAAAGTATGCATGGCATAATTTAGGTTGAATCAACTCTCTGAAATGTTGGCATAAAGAGGTGGTTTAAGGGTGACCACCAACACTGGAATGCTTAGTGCAGTTCCAGGAACTCTTCGAAATCTGGCAAGAAGCTGAGGGATTCTGCTAGAGGAAGTGTCCCTCATATTTGAAGAGGGAGACCTTCAACCTAGAATAAGGGAGGCCTACAACCTGCGATGGTTTAAGGATGACCACCAACACTGGAAAGATTAATGCATTTCTTGGAACTCTACCAAAGCTGGCAAGAAGATGAAGTCTTCTGCTAGAGGAAGTGCTCCGAATTATTTGAAGAGGAAGAATATCAACCTCAAATAGATGGTTTAAGGGTGTCCACCAACCAAAGGTATGCTCATGGGCATCCATGTCTTTGGCTACAACTCTGAATTTGGAATGAGAAGTTGTGGCTCAGGCTCGCTTGAACTGCTATGTCTTTGGCTACAATTTTGGAATGAGAGATTGTGGCTCAGGCTCTCTTGATGTGGCTTCGAAGCTTGTAGATGACCACCATTTCCCCCCCTGTTAGGTACAAGGTGAGATGATGGAAAAAACTCAACTGCAATATTGTTCAATATTCTAGAACAAGTTCTAACATGTGACTTAAATATCTTCTTGGCTGTTGATGCACATTGCCAAGAAGCGATCCATCCAAGATGAATCTTTTTTCTTCCAAGAGGCTTGTTTATGAAGAATTTGTGTGAAGAATGGGTGTTTTGACCATAGTTCTTGCATCGGTGAAGATCGAAACAATTATATTTCATATGGCCAACTCGATCACAATGTTGGAATTTTAAAAGCTGTTGCTGCTATTGTGGAAGCGGAGCAGGATCTGGAACAACTGAATGTGAACTGTCATTAATAAATTCGACACTTTGAAATTTGATGGGCTTGGAGTAGTCCATAATATGAAAGGACAAATCCTTGTCATTTCCAAGACCTGTTTTGTGCTTGTTATGGACAAGCTCTTCCCAAGGCCCGACGATGGGCGTGGGAGGTGCATGCTGCATTTCTGCATCTTTCTGCACATTTGCTCCTGAAATGGGTACTGAATGTGAACCAACCTCAACTTTATATTTTTCAGCATATGGGATTCCCTCTCAATTTTCTGAACAGAAACAGGTTCACAATGATGAATCCGCTGCTGTAATTCTTCTTGTTGTAGCTGGGATTCAAGCTGCAAAAAATAAATCTTCTCTTGTGCATTTTGCAAGCATTTTTTAATGTCAAAAAAAGTGCTTTTTCTGATCTCATCAACAGTGGAATGTATAAGAGTGTTCAACAACTCTAATGCATCATCGATATTGGCCATTGTCTCCTGTTTAAATAAATGAAGGCCGTGAGTCAAAGGATGAACACAACCCTTGAAATTTGTGTTCCAAATTTGTATGCTCCAATTGGTAGTTGGATTTGATCAAGAAACAATAATAATAATGAGTGGGATGACTTCCTAACAAAATTTGGATTGAAGTATCTGGCACCTCTTGTCTATTCTGTCCAGAAAATATGCCTCTTACAAATTTTAATTTGTCAAAAAATGATGTCAACACATAAAAATAAATGGTCCTTGTGCCCACATAAAACTTTATTCAACACATTAATTGCAAAAAATGTCTGGCTCTGCACAATGAATAATAATAGAGCTTATCTGAATCTAGAAAGAATGATCAGGCCTTCATTGGTAAACCATAACGACTCTTACCAATAGTGGTGACATCTTGGTAGTGAGTCCAGAAACAAGGTCCTCTAACAATAAATTTATAATGTGAGATGATCTGCCTAAGTTGACCATCTAAAACTTCTACGTTCTGTCATGGAAGAGTTCGACATAATTGTTGGATACAATGCAAGGGTTAAAAAAAATGCACAAGACACAGAGTCACGGTCAAGAAAAAAAACACTCAAAGCCATCAAAATTCAAAACACACATACAAATGCTCTAAACCAACATATGTATCAGTTATATATTACAGGAGTTCTGCCATATAGGAGTTTTGACAAGTGTCCAAACCAAAATTAACGCAATATTTCAATTTACCAATGGCCAATGCATATAAAAAGTTCATACCATAATACTATTTAGAAAAATTCAATTTGTGTCACCCAAGTTCAAACACTATGGTCAACTTTCCTTCAACATTCAACAAAACCGACTTTCAGTTTTAGAGAGGTAGCTCCATGTTGAAGAGGAGGTGCGTACTACTATCACGTTGGGCCAGTTTAGGTAACCACATCCAAATCTCGCTCTCTCACACCACCATATATCATTATATTTTTTTTCCGTTCATCATAAATTGAAAATATCCGTGCGCGCTTGACTCGGTTTTCTCTCGGCGCATGACGTGACCTCGCTCCGGCTCTTTGTGGTCCGCTTTTTTCACATGAGGTAGTTTTTTTTTTTTTACTTCCATTCTCATCGATGTGAGATTGGAAGATCATCCACCCCTCTATATTTGACACAAGGAATCTGTTTCTCTCTTAAATATGGATCTTAGCGCTTAAAGTCTATCAATGCGATTGATTAAGCCTGATGAGGCAGAGCTTGAAGACTGTTAAGGATCAGGTATTCCAACAATGGATGATGATGTAGCAGAATCTGGTTAGACATGGGAGGTTGCGAGAGTAGGCAGTGGTGGGAGGCCAAGGAGGGCGTCAGGCAGTGGGAGTGGAGGCGATAATAGGAGGGGAGGTGTGAGTCGACGAGAGTGGAGTTGGAGTGAGGGGAGCTGAGGATCCGGTGTGGGAGGGAGTCGAGGAGCCAGCATGGAGGAAGGTGAGGTGGTGGGGAGGGAGTGAGCGCAGAGCGGAGGGAGTTGGGGAGGAGGTAGTAGGCGGAGAGCCCACGGAAAGGAGAAACCACCGTGGTGCGAATGAATGTGGAGGATGCCTGGAAAATGGGTGTCCCTCTCCGTAAGTAAGCTTTGGTGCAATATGCGTTCTTTACGCTCCCCCCACAGAATGATCAATGGTATTTTCCATAAATAAATAATCGACTCGCTTTAACTCCTATGAGGCAGTGTGATGCCACAACACAATTCTTCAGAACTCCACCAACAACAATAGTAGACTTCAACACATATTCAATCGACCACTGGCATATTTCCCTGCAATAGCAACGAATATGTATGAAACTGACTGCAGGTGGAATAAAATTCTCAAGGCAGCGTGTCAGAAACAACGCACAGTGTGGTGTAACGCTTGAGTAGATATTTGACAGACCCAGGTACAAGGGAAATGCAGATTTTTTTTCTATTTCAGGACAAAGGGGAGAGAATTCAACTCCAATTTTGGCTCAGAAATGCAATACTGATGGCATAGATGACATACACAAAAGGACCACAAAAACTAGTGGCTCAAATTGGAGCAGGACCAACAATCGCCCACTCCAATACCATGTTAAACATACGCATGGTAAAAAAGAAAGTAAACACACAAGGAGAAAGATAAGCATGATTTTCTTTACTATTAACCATAGATGTGTTTTTATAATACATTAGGTGACCCTTGGTTTCCCATTCTAAGTGGTCTCTTGGACTCCGTTTGTCCATTTGCCTTCCACACCTACCCGTTGAGGATTAGGTGTCCAACAGAAATAATGTATAGAGATGTTGGTCAATCAAAAATCATATTCTCTACTACATTCTTTGCCTATTTCAGATGATAAATGATCGCCATAGATTAGTATGCATACTGATCAGAACTGGATCAAGGACCTAAGGATTATCTCAAAATTAAAAGTTACAGGATTGGGTTGAAACCAATATGGTTTCATAGGTCTCATCTTCCTGATTTTGACGCCGTAAACGGTTCGAAAAACGGACACCGTATGAAGAAGTTATTGCACTTTGAATGTTGAGTGGGTTCGGTGGAGCACAGAGGGGCCAACCCTCCTCCCATGGAACCTCATCATATGACCAGTGTGGGAGCTTAATGTTAAGAGCACATAAGGAGCCTAATCTAAGGTTTAATATTTAATTAAGCTTCAGTTAAGTGGAGTTTAATATGGCAGAGATTCTAGAGGCACTCCCAAATTTAGGCGGACTTCCACTTTTAGTGGAGTTAACTGGCAATTGCCCCACATTTAGTGGAGGAAATTGAGGCAAAGTTGTTTTGGTCATAAATCTCTCATTATTGAACCAAATTGGATGCAATTTTAGTCCATTTTGGGTCTATTCAACCTCTTGAACACTTTGGGACAGGTTTTAGGTCGAATGGAGGTGATCTTTAGTAGCTTTTGCTTCAGGGAAGATGAAGGAGCCATAAGGGCCACCATGAGACAAATTCATCTTGAGGCCTAGCCAGGGGAGCTAGAGCCCTTTTCTAGAGTTCTAATAGGATAAATTGGATAATGAAGATGTTATGAATCTGATGAAATGGTTTTCAGAGCCTATAGAGAGCATTATAAAGCTGAAAATCTTCATTTAAGTTCCAGAGGCCATTTTTGCCTGCTTTTGCCAACAGCAGTGTGGGCCTAGCCTGGGGAGCTAGAGACCATTTGCAGCGAACCAGTGGTCATTCTTGACTGAAAATTTGATTCTTAATCTAATGAAAGAGGTTTTATAAATTTTGGATAACTTTTAGAGGTAGAAAACTTAGTAGAGAGGTTTTCTTTGACTCTAGTGCCAGGGGGGTGCCGACAGTGTATGGAGGTGAAACCGGAGTAGCCGGAGGCCGTTCTCGATGAAAAAATAGTTGAAATTGGATATTTAAGACATTTTGGAACCAATGGAAGTGGTTTCAGAACATTTTGAGAACTTCTTCATCTCAAGAAGTTGATGGGAAGTTTTGGGCAGCCCTGGGCAAACCGTGGAGGATAGCCTATTTTGGGGATGTTGTGCTTGATTTAAGCAATTTATCAGTTGAAATTTGGTGTCTGATGTTTTTTGGATACTGGAGTAGTGGTTTCAATGATTTAAACATAATTTTTATGGATTTTGTGCCATTTAGAAGCTCAGAGAAGCTTAGTGCATCGACAGAAGGAAATGTGTTAACAGGAGCCTAAAGCTGTTTGCAGAATTTGGACAACCATTAGAGGGATGTTAAATGGTATTCTAATCCATTTGAATCATTTTTGTATTCATTGGTGTTAAGCATGAAACTTGTAAAATAACAATTACTTTAATCCCAAAGAGTCGAGTCTAGTTGACAAGACTCAAAGGAGACGTAGCCCACGAGATTTTGGGTGAACTCCTATATTATATTGTTGTTGTGTTTAATGGTTTTATTGCTGAATTATGTTGTTGTTATACATGTTAAATTACATCAAGAACAAATAAAATTAAGACACATAAACAGTAAAAAAAACATACACAACTTTCAAGCCAAAATTCCGCAAAACATCAAGTTCAAGCTAGATCATTTTAATTAAAATTGAGTTTTAGGTTCTTGAACTCCCCACAAGTTATCCAGACCATTTTTTAGATTAGGTTGGTATCAGAGCACTTGGTTTCTTGCTTGACAGAGCACTTGGTTGCTTGATTGTATAGCTTGAAAGGTGTTTTAACAGTGTAAAAGATCGACTGTTTTACTGTTTGCAAACTGATTATTGTTTGAGTTTGCTTGAGTTTTGGGGATAGCTACTGATTAGATAAGTATTGGAAAGGAAAAAAAGGAAGAAAATGAATTAAGGCATATTCCTTACCCCAAAGGACCTCAAGGTCACTTTTTGAACAAACCCTCTTGACGATTGTTTGTTAAGAAGCTCATGGAGTTTGTTTGTTGTTTGGCTGCTTGAATAAGAGTTTGTCTTTATAGCCATTTGGTTAAAAAAGATTTGTCATTTGTTTTGAAAAGATTTTAGAACTTTATTGAAATTAATTTGTTCATTGAAATCATAATGACAACTTCTACAAGTGAAGTTTCCTCCTTCACAAGAATCTTCAATGATGATATGAAGCATGACTTTATTATATTGAAGGACATGGTGTAGATTTTGTTTGAGGATAAATGAGAAAGCACTGAACTTAGTGAACAGTTGTTTTCCATGAAGGAAGAGAAGGAATAAATTATTCAAATATTGCATGATATGGAGAGGCAACTCCATCAATCCCAAGAGGCTTTGACCAAGAAAATGCGTGAGGAAGAGGTAATCCATTCTAACTTGTCTTCAGTTTCCTCATTAGAAAGATGTGTTGGTTATTTTGAAAAACATACAAGGGGAATAAGGTCCAAATTAATGATTAAAATGGGCTATGAAGGCAAGGGATTAGGCAAGCATGCACAAGGCATGGTTTATCCCATTTCAGTTGAGGAACAACCCAAGAATCTTGGTCTTGGTTATGTGCAATTTAATGGCGAAGACTCCAAAGCCATGAAAGCATGTGAGGCTATTTAAAAGATAACTTTTGTTCCAAGTTCTAAGATGAAAATATGTCAAATTTGTTTCAAAGATGATTTCCATTGCTTTAAGCCTTTGTTGCAGCAAGAAGATGGTATACATGTAGCTTATGCCGAGCATGCAAGTTTAGACAGTTTTCAAGACAAGAACGATGATGTTAGTCTGCAAATGAAAGTTGTAGCATCTACTAGTTCATCTCCTCAAGGAGGAAAAAAAGATGAACATTCAAAGCAGTACAAGAGGTATAAATCTTCTCATGATCAATTTGCTTGTGTTTTTGCAAAGCATGATAATTTTGCATGCTTAAATGGAAGAAAGTTTTGTTGTACATATTGTGGTCGATTTAACCATGATGTTTCGAGATGCTGGATGAGGAAGAAAGAATACAGGAAGCAAATGAGGCAAAGACAACTTTCAAAGAAGGTGCATAAGTTTTGCATATTTTTCCAAAAGAAGGGACATGATGTCTCTCATTGTTGGACTTTGCATCCAACTAGTCGTCCCAAGCACATGCAACAAGAGGACATAAATATTGGCGAAGGTGGAACCAAGGATTCCATTATTGATGTGAAAATGGAAGATTCACATGAAGAAGATTTGCAACAACAAAATTTGCCATGGAAGTAGCTTGGTAAGAAGTGGATGGACTTCTTAACACAGTAAGAAATACTCCTTTGTACATATGCACATTTCGGTTGTATACATGTATTTCTGTTGAAAATTTTGATGCAAGATTGCATATAAATGCGGTTTAGTTGAAGGAATTCATTTGTTGTTGCAAAATTTCGTCGTGGAGGTGTAAAATATGAGTATGATACTCACATATATTGCAACAATATCTTTTAGTTCAGCTCTTTAGCCACCCACATGTTTTTGGGATTATGTACTTGTTGGTACTTGAAAGGAAGAGTTGAAGGTGTACATGTGCATGGAAGTTGTATGTGTAAATAGCGAATTGTAAATAGGTTCATTGTACATTGATACATGCAAATGTGTTTGTTAAGATGTATCATGTTGTTTATCGACTTGTGTCGATTGTGTTGCACATGTTTGTCGACTTGTGTCGATTGTGTTGCACACTTTTTACATTGATTTTGTGTCAATTGTATAGCACATTTTATGACAACTTGTTGAAGTCGCATGTTGCACGACTTATGTTTGAGCCACCTTGGATCATTGATCAAGGCAACAATTTTCAGTTTCCTTCTGCAAATTTCTCGCCAGAAATTTTTTGAGTGAGTGCAAGAAAGGCAGCTCTTGACAGGAGGATCAACGCATCGAGGAAGGGAAGTGTGAATTGCTTTCTAGTTGTGGTTAAAAGTCACTATCCATGCAAGGCAAGTGTTTGGAGGCTGAAGAGAAGAGGGTGCAGTACTATAATTTTCTATACAGATCAGTTTCAGTAGTCCAAGAGAGCTTTTGGGGTCCAAAAGCTTCTCATTTGGGAGGTGTGATCATAACTGGATCAAAGACCTAAGGATTAGCTCAAAATTCAAAGTTATAGGATTGGGTTGAAACTAATATGGTTGCATAGGTCTCGTCTTCCTAATTTCGGCACCATAAATGGTTCGAAAAACAGACACCGTATCAAGAAGTTATTGTACTTTGAATGCCGAGTGGGTATGGCGGAGCACAAAGGGGGTAGCCCTCCTCCCATGGAACCTCATCATATGACCAGTGTGGGAGCTTAATGTTAAGAGTGATTAAGAAGCCTAATCTCAGGTTTAATATTTAATTAAGCTTCAATTAACTAGATTTTAATATGGCGGAGATTCTGGAGGCGCTCCCAAATTTAGGCAGACTTCCACTTTTAGTGGAGTTAACTGGCAGTTGCCCCACATTTAGTGGAGGAAATTGGGGCAAAGTTTTTTTGGTCTTAAATCTCTCATTATTGAACCAAATTAGATGCAATTTTAGTCAATTTTGGGTCTCTTCGACCTCCTTAACACTTTGGGATAGGTTTTAGGTGGAATGGAGGTGATCTTCAACAACTTTTGCTTCAGGGAAGATGAAGGAGCCATCAGGGCCACCATGAGACAAATTCAGTTTGAGGCCTAGCCAGGGGAGCTAGTGTCCTTTTCCAGAGTTCCAATAGGATAAATTGGATAATTCAGATGTTCTAAATCTGATGAAATTTTTTTCAGAGCCTGTAGAGAGCATTATAAAGCCGAAAAGCTTCATTTAAGTTCCAGAGGTCAATTTTTCCTGCTTTTGCCAGCAGCAGTGTAGGGCCTAGCCAGGGGAGCTAGAGACCATTTGCAGTGAACCAGTGGTCATTATTGACTGAAAATTTGATTCTAAATCTAATGAAAGATGTTTCAGAAATTTTGGATAACTTATAGAGGTCGAAAACTCATCAGAGAGGTTTTCTTTGACCCTAGTGCCAGGGGGTGCCGACAGTGTATGGAGGCGAAACCGGAGAAACCAGAGGCCGTTTCTGATGAAAAAATAGTTGAAATTGGATATTTAAGACATTTTGGAACCAATGGAAATGGTTTCAGAACATTTTGAGAACTTCTCTAGCTCGAGAAGTTGATGGGAAGTTTTGGGCAGCCCTGGGAAAATCGTGGAGGATAGCCTATTTTGGGGATACTGTGCTTGATTTAAGAAATTTATTACTTGAAATTTGGTGTCTGATGTTTTTTGGATACAAAAATAGTGGTTTCAATGATTTAAAAATAATTCTGAGGGAGTTTGTGCCATTTAGAAGCTCAAAGAAGCTTAGTGCACCGACAGAAGGAAATGTGTTAATAGGAACCTAAAGTTGTTTGCAGAATTTGGACAGCCATTAAAGGGATGTTAAATGGTATTATCAGCACTTTGAATAATTTTTGTATTAATTGGTGTTAAGCATGAAACTTGTAAAATAACAATTACTTTAATCCCAAAGAGTCGAGTCTAGTTGACAAGACTCAAAGGAGACGTAGTCCACGAGATTTCGGGTGAACTCCTATATTATATTGCTGTTGTGTTTAATGGATTTATTGCTGAATTATTTTGATGTTATACATGTTAAATTACAGCAAGAACAAATAAACTTAAGACACATAAACAGTAAAAAAAACATACACCACTTTCAAGCCAAAATTCCGCAAAACGTCAAGTTCAAGCTAGATCATTTTAATTAAAACTGAGTGGTAGGTTCTTAAAATCCACACAAGTTATCCATACCATTTTAAGATCACATACACATGTGTATATTTCCAAGGATATCCAAACTTGATTCTACCAGACGGCGCTCAATGGGGTGCAATTGGTAAGAATGTTTTGACCATGTTTTTTTTTAAATATTTTTTCTAAGGTTTCTACATGTTTTTGTATTTTGATGTTTCCTCAGACTAAACTAAAGTTTTGATGTATGAAGATGTGGGTCAAGTTCGACCAATGGGTCAACTATTGCAAGGAGCAGATGAGCCATCAGAGAGGGCTGTCGGGAGAGAAGTCCTTCGGGTTTTAGATATGACTGAGACTCTTGCTGAGCCACAACAACACGTGGAGGGATTGACTCTTGGGATTTCAGATTGCAGGATTGAAGAGTTACCTATGAGACCATAGCGCCACACTATTGGAGTTCCTAACCATTGGATGTGGTTATTGTGTAGGATAGCTAGATTAGCAGATTGTTATCACGAGCATCACTAGTTTACTTTGAAATTTTGTATAAATTTTGAGGTCAGATGACCAATGTTTCTCGGGCACAATTTTTTTAGAAACTTATAACTATCTATCTATTTGTTTTCAGTGTTTTCCTATTGCGCCTTGATTTGTATCTTATGCGTTTCGTTGGCCAATGCGGCTTCATGACATGTTTCATCAATATAGATGAGGTTAAAAAGACACACTTCTTCAGTAGAGGTGTCAAGTAACAAGTCAAAAAACATATTTAACGAAAATATTTCACATTGGATAACCAAGATAGCTTCCAGACCATACACCAAATGAAAGGGGGTAAATCTGGTTGCATTTCTCACTGAGGTTCGGTATGCCCACAAATCAGAGTACATGATTAAATGCCAATTTCGTTTATGAACTCCTATCATTCATTGAAGCATTCGCTTATGAATATTGTTAATAGCTTTAACTTGTCCATTGGATTGTGGATAATAAGGAGTAGAACTATCATGTGAAAATCCTAATTTGGAAGTCGACTCATTCATCATGTGATTGCGAAAATGCTTACCATGATCTGTGACTATAGCCTGTGGAACACCTAACCGTGAGATGAAATGATTGAAAAATAATAATGCAACTGTTTCGCCTGTGTTATTGAATGTAGGCATCGCTTCGGCCCACTTGGTAAAGTAGTCTATTGCGACAATAATATAACCATGCCCCTTAGATGAACGAGGGTTGCAGGTCACGAATTCAATGCCCCATTATGTATATTTTATTAATTATTAGTTAGATATAGTTATATTAGGTTTTATTAAGTGAAAGGGCATGATCAAAGATCATGCCTCCTCACCAAGGGACACCATGAGGCTATATATTAAGCCTCGGTGATTCCCCATTGTAATAATATCTCATCTTTTATCAAAAATAATATATATATATTTATCAAGTTTACCAGAGTTTTTACACTCCATTGGTATCGGAGCATCGCTCTTCGGGATCTGTGTGATTCCAGTTAAAGAATTTCTGGATAAAATTTCTGTGGACGTGATCATGCAAATTGTTAATAATTTTCCCACGCCATATCATACACTCATTTCCCTACAGCTTTTCCCCTTTATACACTCGCTAAACAATCATTCCATTCCATAATTCATTAAAAAGACATACAATCACCTCGTTCAGGAAATTCATCAACAACAGGTCGATTGATATCCATCTCCACTACCTTAATTACCACACAAGACTTGAAAGTCATCATCGCCACCACTCCCCTTATCACCCTCGCATACATTCCTACACCGCCGGCCGCCACCCGAGCTTTAGGGAGCCGCTTCACCATTCGTGAACCGCTACTTTTAAGACAAAAATACCCACTTCGCCTAAATTAACCCAACGCCGCAATTAACCCGTGACTCATTAACCCAAAACGCCAAATTCTATGGGTGTCGGCCCACGCCGAGCTTCCGTGCCATACAACAATTAACCAATAGAAAGGGCGTCTATTTAAAAAAAATTACGTTTCAAATCGTGAACAGTGTGACGGTTGAAAAAACAAATCGATTTGTTTAAAAAAAAAAAATTTCCTGAAGCATCGCTTGTTTAAAAAGTCGATTGTTCCCACATAATTATTTTCATATATAACTATAATATATGATATATAATTATTGACTGCTCATGAAAGGAGGCGATTGTACGAAAAAAAAAAAGGTGAACAGTTTACATATAATTAATTTTTTTATTATATATAACAATAATATATATATTATATAATTATAATTAATAATTATATATATATACTGTATATATAAAATTTGTACAAATAAAATAATTATTATTATTATTATTTAAAAAAAAAAAAAAAAAAAAAAGAGGAAAAAAAACTGGCAGAAAAATATTCCCCACCCCATACGCGTTCGATGTCGTCATCAATGTCAATGGTCTAATTCCAGAAATTGCGGATCTCGAAACAGATCTAATGACCAAGAACGAAAATATTAGCTCCATCTTGAAGGCACAGCTTGCAGCATTCTAACTACATCAAAAAGGGTCATGATACAACAAATCGGTCAAATACAAATGTGGCTAAACATCGTGGCTTATTTAAAATATGAATAACTCTTCAATAAGCTAAATATAAGTTGATAATTGTTTATGACAATCCTCGAATATTCTAACATGAACAAAGTCAAATAAACAATTCAGATTCGTGGAACTCGTAATATAATCAGTGAAAAACCGACCACATCATCAAGAAGATAGTAGTGCATATTTTCAAAATAAGCAGCTCTGGAATGCATTCGCTAATCAATATCCCCTTCTTGTTCCACCATTAGCATATCAACGCAAAGCCAAGATCGACCTACCCAAATTTGATGGTAATGAAAAAAATAGCGTTGCATGGCTTAATAAAGCAGAAGAATATTTTGAGATTTATGACATTACTAGTGATGACGAAAAAATTAAGCATGCTTCCATGAAAATGGAAGGAGAAGCATATAATTGGTATATGTGGTGGAAAAAGACGACGCTCGCTATCAGTTGGAGGAAATTTAAGGATGCGTTCTTCAAAAGGTTTCAAGGCATAAAAGAAGAAAAGTTTTTTTCAACCTTTATCAAATTACGCTAAAAAGGAGATGTGGATGAGTACACTCGAGAATGGGAGACCTTGGCAACACGAGTACCCGGATTGTCGGAATCTCGTTTAATCCAGTCTTACATCTCAGGACTTAAAATCCATATACAAGAAGAGCTCGAACTACATGAAATTACGTCCGTAGAAGTAGCAAGGCAAAAAGAAAAAGCTGCTGAAAAGAAATTTGAAAGATTATCAAAACCAGAAAAAGTATATTCGAGACGACGGTTTCCTCAATCTACAAAAGAAGATAACATGAAATATGTTCCACCACGCCTTCGCGAAGGAGACAAATCTAACTTGGAAATACAAAGAATGAGGGAAGGCAAATGCAAACGTTGTGGCGAAAAATGGGACCCTAAGCACATATGTGCTAATGGGAAAGAAAAAAATCTATATAATTGTGAAGCAACTAATGATTCTAACAATGATGATTCAGACATAGAAGGGATAGAAGATACCCTAGAATTCTCCCCAGAAGTAGATGATGACAACACTCCGCAAGTGTCATTATCAGCCATGACAGGTATATCACAACCTCAGACACTAAAATTAAGGGGACATATTAAGAAAAACAACGTAATGGTTCTCATAGACACAGGCAGCACGCACAATTTTCTAGATTCAACCATGGCCAAAAGACTCAACCTCTTTACTTTTCCTATGCCTAATATGAAGGTAATAGTGGCCGATGGTAAGAAGATTGAACAGGTAGGAAAATGCCATAAAGTCAAATTGCAGATTAAAGACTTTAGTTTAGAATCTCCATTCTATGTCGTACCACTCGGAGGAGTAGATGTGGTCTTAGGAATTCAGTGGTTACAAACCTTGGGTACTTATTCGGCCAACCATCAGAAGCAGTTTATAAGCTTTAAGTGGGAAGGACGAAAGCACAAGTTATTTGGATTCCAAGCCCCAGAAAATCAAATCGTATCATCATCCCAGATGATGAAAATGATCCGAAAGGGAGCGCCAGCCTATATAGTCGAATGTCATCATTTAGAGATGTTATCTACAAAAGTCAACCACGAAGAATCACAGGAGGTACAAGCTCTAGTTCAGAAACATGAGAAGGTATTTCAAGACCTACCAATGAAGATGCCTCCTCATAGGGAAATCGAACATACCATAGAAGTCAAGGCAGGATCAGACCCTGTTAACATCAAGCCTTATCGCTACCCACATCACCATAAAACGGAAATTGAGAAGATAATCCAAGACCTTTTAAAATGTGGGGTCACTTCAAAAAGTAAGAGTCTGTATGCTGCCCCAGTTATATTGGTAAGAAAAAAAGATGGATCGTTTCGGCTATGCATTGACTATAGAGGATTAAATAAGATAACCATTAAAAATAAGTTTCCAATTCCCTTTATCGATGAAATGTTGGATGAACTCCATGGCGCAAAATATTTCTCTAAATTAGATTTAAGGTCAGGTTATTACCAGATCCGAATTAGATTGGAAGATATACCAAAATCTGCATTTCAAACACATGAAGGTCATTATGAATTTAAAGTAATGCCCTTTGGGTTAACAAATGCACCAGCTACGTTCCAAGCCACTATGAACGAGTTATTTCGTCCATATCTCAGGAAATTTGTACTAGTATTTTTTGATGATATTTTGATTTATAGTAAAACTTGGAGGGAGCATTTGCAACACTTGGATAAGGTTCTCACATTACTAGAAGACCATCAATTTTATGCAAAAAAATCCAAATGCACCTTTGGAAAAGAAGAAGTTGAATATCCGGGACACCTAATATCCCATGAAGGAGTAAAAGTGGATCCTTCTAAGATTAAGGCTATAAGGGAATGGAATAAACCAGTGAACATATCCAAGCTCAGAGGATTTTTAGGATTAACGGGATATTATCGAAGATTTATTAAAAATTATGCGCATCGAACTGCACCTCTTACAAATCTTTTAAAGAAAAATTCGTTTCAATGGAATGAGGAAGTAGGGAAATGTTTTGAAGATTTGAAGGAAGTAATGGCTAATGCACCAGTATTGGCAACTCCTGACTTTTCTAAACCATTTATCATTGAATGTGATGCCTCTGGATTCGGTATTGGTGCAGTATTAATGCAAGAGGGGCACCCTATTTCTTTTGAAAGCAGAAAACTAAATAAACGTGAGCGTCTCAAGTCCACATACAGTAAGGAAATGCTCGCAATTATGCATGCATTGGCCAAATGGAGACAATATCTGTTAGGAAGTAAATTTTCCATCCGAACCGATCATAACAGTCTTCAGTATCTCCTTCAGCAAAAAACACTCTCTGAAGAACAACAAAAATGGATTGAGAAGATTGCCGCTTTTGACATGGAGATATTACACAAGAAAGGAAAGGATAATGTAGTAGCGGATGCCCTGTCTAGAAAAGACGAGGAAACAACATTGCTTGCAGTTTCAATAGTTGTGCCTGAATGGCTTAATGAGATTAGAAGTGAGTATGCCAAAGATCCGATTACGTTGCACTTATCTTAAAATCAATTCCCTCAGAAATTCTAAAATTTGAATGGAAGAACAATATCTATAAAGAAAAGGAGAATTTATCTAAATCAACCAAAGTTTGTATCAAATATCATGACCTTTATCCATGCTTTACCTGATATTATAAAATATCAAAACCTACTACAATTTCCACGTCAATCATTTTTCTCGAAGGTATGAGTCAATGACATTCAAAAATATGTTGTAGAATGTGACAAGTGTCAAAGAAATAAATCGAAAGACAGAGATCTGCTTATCATCCTTAAATATTCCTACTGTAATGGAAGAGAATATCAATGGATTTTATCATGATTTAATTTATTTATGGAAAGATAGACTTTCATAAAAGATAATCACTAAGATGCTCACTGCATTTATTGTGGTAGAGACTCTGCAAAGCAAATTGCGGAGATATTCTGCAAACATATTTATAAACTACACGACTTTCCGAAAGTTATTGTCAATGACAGGGATGCCAAATTTAAAGGAACTTTTGGAAGGAATTGTTCAACCATGTTGGAACCTACCTCAACATGAGCTCAGCTTATCACCCTCAAACATATGGGAAAACAGAGGTTGTTAATAAATGTTTGGAAGCTTACCTATTTACAGCAAAGCATTTAGAAACAAAATATGGGTCCAAAGTGGCTCGATCTCTTTTAATGGTGGTGATAACTTCACTACCATGGATCAGTAAAAACATCTGCTCTGTGCCTATATGGATATGAGCCTCTGAAGTGGAAATATTTTTCTTCAGTTCAAACTAATTTGCCAGCAGTAAAAAATCAACTAGAAGAACACCATGTCGCGCCCCAAATTTGAAAGAATTGAAAAGTATTATCTGAGACAAGCAAACAGCTGACCTAATCACACTTAGAGATCACAGGAGTTAAGACTAAAGGAGCTAGCCACCACAAGGCTACCATTCCTTAAACAAAAGGAAAATAAATTAGCTCCCAAGTTGTATGGTCTCAGACTAAATTATTAAAAAGACTAAAGCTCGCTTATGGGTTGAGCCTTCCCGATACTAGTCGTGTTCACAATGTTTTCCATGTGTCCTGCTTAAAAAAGGCATTGGGTAACCATCAGTTGCCCCAAACAACACTTCCCATTTTGGATGATGAAGGCAAGCTCGTCCTAGAGCCCGAGGGTATCCTATCTACTCATGATAAGAAGCTGCGCTCTCGTGTTATTACCGAATATTTAATCAAGTGGAAGGACTTGCCCATTGAAGAAGCATCTTGGGAGTCTGTGTCACAGCCAACACTCCATTTCATGGAAAGGATGATGTGCATCTAAGAGAGGCATAATACAGGTAAATTTTATTAATTATTAGTTAAGTATAGCTATATTAGGTTTTATTAAGTAAAAGGGCATGATCAAAGATCATGCCTCTTCACCAAGGGACACCATGAGGCTATATTTAAAGCCTCGGTGATTCCCCATTGTAATCATCTTTTCATCTTCATCAATAATAATATATAATTATCAAGTTTACCAGAGTTTTTACACTCCATGCCCTAGCTGCAAGCAATCCACACCAACAAGATGTTTTGCAAATGGTCCCACACCGATAACAAGATGTAATGACGTTGGTGGTTTTCTGATTTTACGATCAAATATATGGCATGCATGACAAATTCTGACCGTGAGGATGCAGTAGCGCAATATTGTAGGCCAAAAGTAATTGATGTGGAGAATCTTCTGCACAGTAGCATATCCAGACAAGTGTCCACCACAAGCCCCAACATGACAATCATTTAGAACCTTCTTGACCTCCTCATGAGTGAGTCACCTCCTTAAAATAGTATCGACACCACGACGATAAAGTGTATCACTGAAGATCAGATAATCTTTGTCTTGGTATCAAATACGTTGGTGTTGCGAGTGAGATGTATCAGGCTGAAAAGTATGGGTTTGGAGATAAATGATAAAATCCCCATACCAAGGATCAGATGATCCGATCAGAAACAAAGACTCATCGGGAATTGATGGTTCCAATGTAGCATCAGTACTATCAGAGGGAAGGTCGCAGAGAAGATCTGCCAAAACTAAAGACTTATTTGACTTGGATTTGATGAATTCCAAATCAAATTCCTGTAAAATGATGATCCATTTTGAATATTCCCCCCCCAGAAATTGACGTGACAGAATGTATTTCATGGGGTTAATGAAAATGGTCTTCCGGAACAGGATATAATGGCGAAATATTTGGACATCTTGAATGGGCCACAAAGGCGAGCTTTTATACGTATGAATACTTCACTTCTGTATCATTTAGATTACGACTCAAATAATATATCAGATGTTCTATCCCATCTTCTTCTTGGACCAATACCATAGCAATGGTCGTATCTGCCGTGAAGATATATAAGAAATAATCACTCTGATAATTGGGGGGATACATCAATGATTCCCAGACCAGTGTGTCCTTGACAACATCAAAATAAGCTTGCACAACCTTATCCCAATGGAAGGGAATCCCATTTTTCAAGAGACAAGTAAATTATTTAGCCATTTCAACGTAGTTGTGTATGAACCTCCTTAGGAAGTTAGCCTTTCCTTGAAGTTTCTATAACTGAAGTAAATTTTATGGCGCAGGAAAATCAAGAATAGCTTGGACCTTCAGTGGTTCGATCCAAATTCCTTCTTTTGAGATGACGAATCCAAGAAAATGACCAGAACCAACACAAAAACACATTTGTGTGGATTGAGGCATATTTTGTAGTGTCGGTAGCGTAGAAAGATAGCTCTAAAATGAGTCAGGTGATCAGTCTGATTTCAGGAATGCACGCATAAATCGTCTAGATAAGGTTGAACAATGTGCTTGATTTCATTGAAAGCATAATCCATTGCTCTCTGAAATGTTACCCCAACGTTCTTGAAAACACTTGGGAGTTTACGATAAGCAAATGTGCCCCAAGGACAGATGAATGCTATCTTATATTGGTCCTCTGGGCAGATGTTGATTTGATTGTATCTGGAGAATCCATCCATGAATGAAAAGATTTCACATCCGACACAATCGTCAATAATCTGGTCGATAAAGGGAGTAGGATAGTTGTCTTCTAGACAAGCAAGATTGACATATCGATAATCGACGAACACTCTGATTGTCCCTTGTTTCTTCATGACAGGAACAATATTGGAAACCCAATCAGTAAGCGGAACAGGGTAAATGAAACCAGCACGCAAAAATTTTTCAACTTCTGCTTTAATGACATAAGCCTTCTTCGGATGAACGGGATGAAGGCATTGACATGCAGTCTAAAATTAGGGTACATTTTAATGGTGTGTTCAATGATACTAGTATATATGCCTGACATTTCCTCATAAGACCAAGCAAATATATCTCAAAATTCACGAAAGAGAGAGTGATAAGTTTTGAGTTTTGATGGAGAAAAAGACACGCCAACATGAATTTTTTCTACAACGTTGGGTTTGGTCAAAATATTGATAGAAATGGTTTCTCCAATATTTGATAATTTTTTCTCGGATTCGATAGCATTAATGGGAAAAGAATTCAAAAATAATTTTTTGGTCGATGGGTGATATAGTTCAATAATATTATCTTCTTTGTAATCCTAAAGACGAGAACAATGATGATGATATTCCCATGGTTATCCTTTTGGCATCATGGATTCCAAAATGCTCTCATTATTTAAGAAAGTGGATGAAAAATGATCAGATGGAGTGCCACAATCTAATGAACGATTGACCCAAATGATCGGCGACAATGATTTCAGATTCGCCGCCCAAGCCATGTAGATTGATTGCTATGCTAGCTCAATTGGGTTGGGCGGTAGAAATTCATCCAACGTAAAACCTTCATAATCATTGGTAATATTCCTTAAGCAATATGGAGTGGAAGATATCATGCAGTAGGTCTCTATTCTTGCAATTTATGCTGACGTCGCTGGCGGCAGTAATGCAAAGGTGCCCATTAGGGAAGAATCTGTTATCACTATTAAAATTCTCTAAATTCAGTCAGTTCATAGTTGTTCTTAGGTCATGGCATTAGATAGGGTTTGAGTCATTTTTATGTTTTATGGGGTCTAAGTCATAGGTTTAGAGTCTCATTTCATCATTAAACCAAGTTCATAAACTTTGTTTTACACTTTGGTAGTCTCATGCTATGTTTTGAAACCCATATTTTAATTTTTTTTCAAAAAGTTTTGAATAAGCCACAAAACCACGTTTTCATAGTGCGCTCAGTGTAAAAAACTGATTTTGCGCTACGAAAACGCTGGTATTTTTGTAGCGCAAAAGCCCGAAATAACAATACCAGCGCTATGAAATCAGGGTTTCAGAATTTTCGGTTTAGCTGTGACATCAATCGACTTGGGGTTAATTTTTCATGATTATAGTGTCAATCCACGATCATGGTGTCAGTCCACGAATCATCCTTCACACATGCAACCATCCAAAGTAGTTATGAAATCATTATTAGATTCATTAGCAGTCAGTTGTCAATGATCCTTCGCAAATTTGAAAAAGAGAATTGGTTATCATTGTTTTATCTCATGCAAAGAATGCACTACATGCATATATATTGCTGAAAGAGAAAGCTCATGATCAGATATCAGAGCTCTCATTTAAGTTATCAAGCGAGGCAGAATTCAATTGGTAAATATGTCAGCAGTTTTGATTGCAAATTCAGTAAGTGTGAAAACAGTTGCTGACTGAAACAAGGTTTTCCATCAAGCGAGGTAGAGTTTTCCATCAAGTGAGGCTAAACCAAATTATCAAGCGAGCCAATTTCTCCAATAAGAAGTCTATAAAAGTTTTGCTGAAGACACAGGGTTTCCAGGAAGAAGATGGTAGAGGAAAAAATAATTCACCGGTCGGGTCACTACCTGAGGACAAAACCTGAAGGTTTAGAAAGTCTCACCAGGGATACAATTGTTGAGGAAGCTTTTAAGAAAGTAGGTTGCTAGAGGTTTTGTGAAAAGCTTCAAGGAGGGCATAATCAGGTCACTAAAGAATTTGCTACCAACTTCACAGGGTCAAGCACAAAGGTTGGTTTCCTCAATTTACCCATTTCTCCTGAAGTTATATCAGCAGTCACAGAAATCCCAAGATGGGAGGAAAGATGGTTTAAAAATTTTAGGTTTGAAATGAAACCCTGCAAAATATTTTTGAAACCAGAGTTTATGGATACTGATTTGAATAAAGCTATGCCAAGGAGTTATGTCAAGGATGCATTTTCCAACTTGCTCTACAATATCCAAAGATACTTCACCTGCGAAGGTAGATATCACAAGGTGTACACTGATCACTTTAAACTCTTACTGCATTTCACAGGAGTAATCTCTCTAGAATTACCTTTCTTTTTATTTCGAAGTCTGGCCAAGATCGCAGACAAAGTTCAAATGAAAAATCAGGCATGTGAAACCTCTTTATTTCATCATGGTCTAGTCAAACTAATAGTTTTGCATGAGCTTCAGAAGGTGAAAATAGAATGGTCTGCATTTCTCTTTTTGAGTGGAATAGGGGATGAAGGAACAGGTGCCAGCCCTCAAGTCAAATAAACATCTTCATCAAAGACTACTGAACCTGCAGAAACAAAATCAAGGAGGTTTGTCAAACTTAAGCCTAGGAAACAGGTCAAAGAACCTATGATAAAGACATCATTGAATATCCAAAAGACTCCTCAATCTGCACATAAGAAGAGAACTGAGTTTAAAAGGGAAATTTTTCAAGAACAAGCATACTATTTTTTTGTAGCAAGAGACTGTGTTTTCATATTAATACAGAGATATTGGTTTCATCACTCAGGATTCAGAAAGGGTTATGGATGTTTGATGTTCTTATGCTTTTCATCTTTCAATTACTTGCAGTGGCATGAATGTATGTTACTTAGAATTCACTGAAGGTGCTCTAACTTCCTTCATATGTTCATGAACTGTGTTATTTTTGTCCTAGTGTTCTTTTGATGCATCTAAACCCTGAAATGCCCTGACTTCCAATTGAAGATGATACTTATGTTTTTGTGAAAATATACTTGACTCCATAAGCCCAATAGATGTTTTTTTATTAGTAGTACAACCAATTATGTAATGTTCCGAAATGGAAGTCAGCAAATTTTACACCACTGAAATGTTCCTTTGTCGGAAATATCACAAGTCTATGCCAGAGATAGACTGTGGGGGAATTTTATGGGTATGTCACCTTCAGAAGGAAGGGTGAGATCTAGAGGATACCTGGCCCTTCACAGACTCTGTCTATAGATATGTGAGATTTCTTCCTCGGGAATTTCTGCAACAGTGTCCAAGGGGACGTTGTATAAGGAAACCACTGCAAAAATAAGGCAATCCAATGCTGGGATGCCCTAGTAAATGTAAAATATGACTCCCTTCCAAAAAATAAGCTCAAAGAAATAACTCTAGATGGGTTATACAGATCTCCCCAATCTAGGTCTCTAAAACAATGCTCAATGAGAGACTCTACAACAATATATGAACTTCAATAATGAAAAACAGTGAAATAATACATCATAGTGTATAAGAAGAGTGCATAGCTGATATATAAAGTTGCAGTAGTAGATAATATATAAATATTAAGGAAGAAACATCTCAAGATAGCCTCAATCAAGAATGTGCATGAAAACTCAAGACTACACTGCTACACATTGCTGCCTTAGCTATGACTGCGCAGTTACATGAGGAGACTGCAACATATAATATGAAAATGTGATGATTTATCAATATCAGCTCAAGAAATGAGGGGGAGAAAGATCTCAACCCCTGAAAATAACTAACTAACAATCCTTAGAAGGATTGGCTACAATACATGTACAAAATGATAAAATACAAAAATGTCGGAGTTGCAGTGTAGCAGCTGCAACTCAATAATAATACATGAAAGGAGAAGGGGAAGATTGTTGCAAAAAATATGATGACTTCCTCCAATGATCTTCTAAGTGAAAGGCTGCCCCTTTCACTGAAGATTACACTCTCTAATCCCCAAGGTGAATCCTCCTGTAATTGCCCCTTGAAAATAACGCTGTAAGAGGGAGTGACTGCACTGGGGCTGAGATGAAACACTTGGCCCTATGCCAAAATCTGCACTAAAGCTCCGGAAATGGGTGATGGTGGATCCTCACTGCTACCTCCAGCAACTCCAATGAATATTCTGAACAGAAATGTTGTAGCTGAAAGAGATGGCTTTGGCCTCAAGCCTGGATGTGAGGAAGATGAAGAATAGCTCCTCCAAGGCCTCCCATGGAAGAGAAGGGAATTCCTAAATAGGAATCCCTCTTGTGCTAAGCAGCACAAGCTACCTCAGTTGAACAACTGAAGAGGGAAAATCAAAATTCTCAAGCATAATGAACAATGGCTCTCCTTCACCTTTTTATGCAAAAAATGTTTCCTTGCCATGGACCCCACCCATTAGGGTTTCTCTCATCCTCTAATTTTCCTCCTTTCAAAACTGCGCAGTCTTCTTGTGCAAGCTTCCCCTCTTGGGCACGTTGTTGACTTGGTCAACCATGGCCTAGTCTTTTTCCTTTTGGCCCTTTTCATACTAGGGAATGTCAAAATTAGCCACTTAAGTGACTCTTTGCACCTTAGGAGAGTTTATTTTGCTGCTACATGGGCTCCCTTACCCATTTTATTCATTTTATTAAATTAAAATCAAAATTAATGTTCCAATTACCTTATTGAAAAATTTGGAACATTACAGTCCTCCCCTCCCAAAGATTGCTTGCCCCCAAGCAAGTGAAAGGGTAGAACTGAAAAGGAACCTCCACTCAAGGCATGGAGTCTGAAATCTCCTCATGTAGATCCTCCATCCAATCAACCAAGCAAAATGAGTCACCCTCCAACTAGGCAACTCCTGAAAATACTCCTCCACCTTGTGCTCATGTAGAAAAGGTGGGTTGGAATGCTGAACATGGTAAGCTTCATAGCCTACCCCACACTGTCCTCTTCTCCACTTATGGTAAGTGTGGAGTGAAAGATGAACTTGGGCTGCAATAGTGTTGCCTTCAAGAGGCAAGGTGAAGTCTAGATCCCCAAGGATCTCTCCTCCAACGCTGCAAATCAAGCTGGCCCAATTCATCTCATATGTGATGAGTTGGAATTCATCATCATATGGCATCCAAAAAATCATATGTTTCACCTCATGGAAGATCAAATGGCTGAACATGGTGACCATATCATCTCCCATACTCCCCTTGGAGCATGTGCTGAAAAAATAATGGAGGTCTTCTCTCCCAAAGGGCACATCCACCCAATGAGTCTCTCCCTCCTCATGATACATATGGGGTTGCTGCTGATATATGGCTGAAACATAATGGTCTTCAAGAGAGACCCAAGCCACCCCATAAAACATGTAAACCATGAAATGCCTCCTCCAAAATTTCAGATTCTCTAAATAGCTCCTCCCACATGAACGAAATAGGTGAAGCTTGGAAATCATGGGTTGCCCATTGTTTCCCCTTAAACATACACCATGAAAAGTGGGGAGAATCATACTCCCAATGGGAATCTTCAATTCATTTCCCCCCTTCAAAACAGTGCTTCCTCTGAACAATGTTCCACTAGCAAAATATGGAAGCATAGACTTATGAGAGCAAGGAGGTGAAATATAGTTCCATGTAAGGAACCAGCGTAGGGCATCATTGGCCTGCCTAAATATATGATTCAACAAGTGTCTTTACAGCCACTTTTTTGCTGCCACATTCATTCTGCAAGATGTGACCAGGAAAACATACTTTGGTGCAAAAGGTGCACACCAAAAACCATGTGGCTTCCTCCCACAACCCACCAATAAGATGGCCATCATTCTTGCTGCAATAGACCATAAGTATAACCAGACATAACGTGCAAGAAGGAAATATCTTCCTTGATGTAACATGCTGATCATAAAAGTAAGAGAGTGTAAAACATAAAGCAAATGGTTACCTCCCTCATCATGTACTTTGGCCTTTGAGCTGAAATGGTTCAAGTGAAAAGTCCCCCTTACTGCAACATAGTAGGGGAGTGGTTGTGCCAACCATCTCATCATCTCTTGGGCTATGAATCTAGCCATATGCTAATATACATCCATTAGAAATCCCTCCCAAGTGGACTCCTCCATCAGTAAATGGTATGCATAAGGATGCATGGAAGAAGAATCCATGATTGCTGCATGTAGGTGTCTCCTCTTGTGCTTGTGAGCCCAAGCCAAGAAGATAAAAACATAGCAAGGGATGCTGCCATCCATTAATTTCTCATCCTCATCTCCTACATGCCTCCAAGATACATCACTTGTGAAGTGGTTTGAAGGACACTCCAGCAAGTAATCCAAGCTCTCAAGTGACAGCGCTGCTGGCCTTTGGAGTAGGGCCACTGTCATCTCAAAGCTCCCCTCTTTGACATGAATCTTGCCAAAGACTCCTCCCATCATGTTTCTGCAAATGTAGATCCCCTCCCATGAAGAAGGTGTTGCTTGGGCATCCAAGATCAAAGAGAAATCCCCTTGCAATATGCTAGTGCATCCTCTTTCTCCCACAACAACCAAATAGAACTTGAGCAACAAAATTGTTTGCTTCCCCCTCATACTTCCACCACTCCAAATATGAAATGGGAACATGATGAATGGTAAAAATAATGCCATCCCATCATAATTCACCCATTCTCCTTTCAGCTCCATAGTGTAAGTATCCTGCCATCTCCCCTTCCCTTTCAAACCCCATGAAAAGGAATAGGTCACATGTTGGCCAAACTCCCTCAAGAGAAACCAACGCAGCATGGATTCTTGCTGCCCTGTATCATAGATATGCAAGAGGCTCACCATCCTCTTGCCACCCATCCACATCCACTCGGATCCTAGTGGATGCTTCCCACCATTCTGCAACTTGGCACCTCCCCAACAAGAGCTGCCATCATCCCAAAATAGATTATCACCTTTGCATTTCATGGGACATTGAAATGCAATCCTCTCCATGATCCATTTCTCAAACCCCAACCTCATGTGTGGTGCATGAATCATCAAGGGTGTCTGAGAATGATGGCACAACACAGTGAAAGTTCCCTCCTCAAGACAATCAGCATGCAATAATGTACAATCCTCCATGATAGATAAAAACTCATGCATACCTTGGAGAGATTTGGAAGAATCTTGTGTTGCTGCAAAAGATTCTTCCTCAAGTGTGCTGGTTGCCTCCATTACTGAAGATGAAGGGTGTTCTTCCATGATTATGACAACGCTGGTATGTGCCTCTCCATGCTTCTGCTCTACTACTTTGTGAGAGTAGGAAGTGCATGGTCCTTCCTCTTCTCCTTTTTCTGTCTCCTCAACCTCCTTGGAGAGGTTGTTGCCGGATCTGAAAATTGATGAGATTAATCTCATCCTTTGCATCATTCTGGCCTCTTCTTCTTCTGATTTCAAACTTCACAGGCTGAGCCAAGTTCGAAGCTCTGATACCACTGTAATGTTCTGGAATGGAAATCAACAGCTTTTACACCACTAAAATGTTCCTTTGTCGGAAATATCACAAGTCTATGCCAGAGATGGACTGTGGGGGAGTTTTCTGGATATTTCACCTTCAGAAGGAAGGGTGAGATCCAGAGGCTACCTGGCCCTTCACAAACTCTGTCTATAGATATGTGAGATTTCTTCCTCGGGAATTTCTGCAATAGTGTCCAAGGGGACGCTGTATAAGGAAACCATTGTAAAAATAAGGCAATCCAATGCTAGGATGCCCTAGTACATGTAAAATATGAATCCCTTGCAGAAAATGAGCTCAAAGAAATAACTCTAGATGGGTTATACAGATCTCCCCAATCCAGGTCTCTAAAACAATGCTCAATGAGAGACTCTACAGTAATATATGAACTTAAATAATGAACAGCAGTGAAATAATACATCATAGTGTATAAGAAGAGTGCATAGATGATATATAAATTTGTAGCAGTAGATAATATACAAATCTTGAGGAAGAAACCTCTCAAGATAGCCTCAATCAAGAATGTGCATGAAAACTCAAGACTACACTGCTACACATTGCTGCCCTAGCTATGACTGCGCAGTTACATGAGGAGAATGCAACATATAATATGAAAATGTGATGATTTATCAATATCAGCTCAAGAAATGAGGGGGAGCAAGCTCTCAACCCCTGAAAATAACTAATTAACAATCCTTAGAAGGATTGGCTGCAATACATGTACAAAATGATAAAATACAAAATGTCGGAGTTGCAGTGTAGCAGCTGCAACTCAATAATAATACATGAAAGGAGAAGGGGAAGAATGCTAAAAAAAATATGATGACCTCCTCCAATGATATTCTAAGTGAAAGGCTACTCCTTTCATTGAAGATTACACTCTCTAATCCCCAAGGTGAATCCTCCTGCAATTGCCCCCTGAAAATAACGCTGTAAGAGGGAGTGACTGCGTTGGGGCTGAGATGAAACACTTGGCCCTATGCCAAAATCTGCAATAAAGCTCCGAAAATGGGTGATGGTGGATCCTCACTACTACCTCTAGCAAATCCAATGAATCTGCCCAACAGAAACGTTGTAGCTGAAAGAGATGGCTTTGGCCTCAAGCCTGGATGTGAGGAAGATGAAGAAAAACTCCTTCAAGGCCTCCCATGGAAGAGAAGGGCATTCCTAAATAGGAATCCCTCTTGTGCTAAGCAACAAAAGCTACCTAAATTGAACAACTGAAGAGAGCAAATCAAAATTCTCAAGCATAATGAACAATGGATCTCCTTCACCTTTTTATGCAAGGAATTCTTCCTTGCCATGGACCCCACCATTAGGGTTTCTCTCATCCTCTAATTTCCCTCCTTTCAAAACTGCGCAGTCTTCTTGTGCCAGCTTCCCCTCTTGGGCACGTTGTTGACTTGGTCAACCATGGCCTAGTATTTTTCCTTTTGGCCCTTTTCATACTAGGGAATGCCAAAATTAGCCACTTAAGTGACTCTTTGCACCTTAGGAGAGTTTATTTTGCTGCTACATGGGCTCCCTTACCCATTTTATTCCTTTTATTAAAATAAAAGCAAAATTAATGTTCCAATTACCTTATTGAAAAATTTGGAACATTAAAAATTATCCATTTTATCTACTTTACTCATAGAGTTAGCCATCTAATCCTTATTTGAAAATCATAAACCTATTGAGAGAGCCCTCTCAGGTTGAGGAGGCTAAGCCTCAACTAAAATTCTAGTTTGAAATAGTTACTCAGAGTCTTCTTCATCAGCAACCTATTAGGGTCTGCTTTTGAGATAACACAATCCTTTAAGGGTCCTACACCAATGTTTTGAAGTGCTAGCTGGGGTGCGTGAACTAATGGAACACTTCCAGTTACCTTGGAACTGGAGGAAAAGAAGGAGAGTTGATTGATGACTGTGATAGTACCTTTATGAGGAAAGGCAATCATTCTAAAATAATTAGAGACGATCGCAGTCATAGCGTAAACCCATGGCCTTCTGAGTAAAATGTTGTAGTCAAGCAGTCCGTCAACGACCTCAACTTCAATAGTTATAGTTTTTCCCGCTAGTTCGACATGCAGGTTATTGATGATACCGCAAGGCTTATATGTACGACCATCAAAAGCTTTCAATGTCGTAAGCGATTGAGATAGGCACGACGAGCCGAGTGACTTCCAACGGTTTAGAGACATAATGCAAGTAGATGCTCCCTCATCAATACTAGTACAATGAACGAGGTGATTGAGAACATTTACTTGGATGGATAATGGAAATCCTGCTGGTAATTGTGGCACATAGCTTCTATTATTAAAGAATACAATACTGGAATCTATTGGGTCGATTTCACCAATTGCCGACAACAAAGACTATTTCTGGGAGGGACAATTTTTAAGTACCTCAAGCGTCAAAATGGCTGAAGGGGATTGAACCAAATCTTCAGCTATATTATAATTTTGAGCAGCTCGGGCTTGAGGATTGAATGTCGATTTATGAACGACTCCCTTCTGTGGATTTATTGTTAAATCAAGAATAGCAGTTGGTAGAATAGATTCAGTGGACGGATTCATGGTCGAGGTATTAGGTTGATCAGTAGCTTGACTACCATAATATTTATTTTGCGTTGACACCAAAACATCATTTTTTGGCTTTGTGACAGATAGCATAAGCACTTGGTAACTAGAAGCTATATCCGTAGAAACCATATTTGTGTCTGGATTCGGAAATTCATCTGTCAACACAGGAGATGCATTCGAGGTCTTAAGAAATTTTAAGACTTCAGTGCGGTGAGGACAGTCTCGAAAAAATTTCTCCTCATTACATATTATGCAATGGTAACAAGGTTTATGATTGTTTCCAATTTGTTGATCAGATGATCATTCCTGCGGGGTTGAATTTTGATTTTTCTTCGATTTCCCCTTTTTCTTACTTTCAGGTTGCTTTTCACTTTTTCCTTTGTCGGATGACACGACATGAATTTAGAAAGAAGGTGTAGGATTATATGCAATAGAGTGATGTGCGCTTGCAGTACCGATCATATCGTCGCCGTCATGAGAGACCTTAGATCGAGAAGGAACAATAAAATTAGATGGAGAAGGAGCAATAAAATTAGATCGCGGCACATTGGGAATTTTCTCATAGAGCATGTCAGACTGAGTATAAATCAAATCTAAGTACTGGGCACGAGAAATGACCTGCTCTTCAGTGATGATGCTACCCTTAGCCACATCCTTGATGATGGATGGAAGCAATGACTTAATGAACCACTCAACAAGGAGTTGATCAGGAACAAATGTAGAAATTTATTAATACTGATAGTATTACCGGATCCTCCTGATCTAAAAAATTAATATTATGTTAAATACAAAATCCTTCCACTTAATTCTTTGTGGAAATTAAATCGCCAGTTGCAAAACTGATGAAGAAAATCAATCGCACATAAACACAGTTGTTTAACGGGAAAACTTAAAGCTAAAAACCCCAACTATCATATATTATGTATATCAATGGAATTATGTAATAATCTCATAAAAATGTTAGTACATTAAGATCTCAGTACAATCAACAATCATTACACACTGTCATGTAGAAATTTGCATATCTATGCACCAATTTCTTGCCTTCTAATAGCCTGCCTCCACTGTGCAATCCTGCTGAAGAAGACCACTGAATGAATTCGAATTGGCCTTGCCTTGAATACACAATCCTCATTGGTATCTCCAATGTGTGTCAGATGCATTGAATGCATCACTATAGTCACAACAGATAGTCCATCTCACCCTTTCACCTATCTCTCCACTGGGCCTCCACTGGATCTGACATGAAAATATTTAACTCTTGTATTTGTTCAGTTGCAAGTGCTTTATTAGTTATGAATTAATTAACTAATTAATTCACTAAACTCTCACTAGTGTATCTTTCAGTTAGACTAGATACAACTAGCTCAACTGAGTTTAACTCACTTAACTGAGTTAAACTAAATAACAACTCCCATAACTACTCTTCCAACTCTGTCACAACTTTTCCACTTCAGTTCTAACTGAGTCCTCCATGCATGAGTCACCAACCACCCTAGGAATTGCGTAATTCCTTCAACCCACTGATTTGCCAAATCTTTTCACTGAAATAAAGTGCTCCAAGAGAATAAGTTGATATTTATTGTCGGATTATTATTAAGGGCTAATAATAATCGACATGAATCTATATTTAGATTGACGATCTATAAATAGACTTTGCCAAATATTATAAAAATAGAATTTCATCTATTTTTCACATTTGATAACCATCTACAAATAACATCCTGCAACTTATAGAATATGCTCACCATGTCTAAAAATAGACATACACCTAAAAATAGCATGCGGGCCCCACTTAGTGAAGGTGCTTACTTTTCACTAAGCTCATCATTTTGTTGAATCTCAACACTCCCTCTCAACAAGATAGGGATTATCCTTCACCCTGATCCTACCTCTATGGTATTCAAATTTTGTCCTGCCGAGCGCCTTCTTCAGAATATCTACATCTGGATCTTCCGTAGGAATGTACTTAAGCAACACGATCTTCCGCTGCACACAATATTTGATATGATGATACTGGATATCAATATGTTTAGATCTATCATGAAACACATGATTAATCGAGATTTTAATGCAACTCTGATTATCACAATGTATCACTGTAGGATCTAAATGAGAACCGAACAAACCGACCAGGATCTTCCTCATCCAGATAGCCTCACATGCAGCTTGAATTGCTACCATGTATTTTGCTTCCGCGGAACTGAGTGCCATGGATCTTTGTTTCCTGCTGTACCAAGAAACTGTTGTAGATCAGATACTGAAAACCCCTCCTTATGTGCTCTTTCTTTCCGTTGGGCTGCCTGCCCAATATGCATCTGTGAAGCCATGCAACTTCACCTCATCCGTCTGTCTGTACCATAAGCCATACTCAGATTGGCCCCCGAGATACCTCAGGACATGCTTGCTTGCCTTCCAAAAGAGCTTGGTAGGCTTAACCATCGCTTGACTAAGATGGTGCACCGCATAGCATATGTCCAGTCTTATATTAACTAAATACATGAGCGAACCCACCAACTGTCGATAAACAGTGGAATCCACTACCTCTGCCGATGTAGCATCCTCTTTCCTCCAATTTCCTGGAAGAGGAGTATCCATGGGCTTGCAACCCTCCATGTGAAACTTACCAAGTATCTCCTGAGAATACTTGCCTTGAGACACAAATAGTTCACCTTCTCACTACCATATTTCCAATCCAAGGAAATAATGAAGGAGGCCCAAATCCTTCATCTCAAACTCCTTTGCAAGATCTGCCTTGCATGAGTGTATCAACTGCTCATCACCCGTTAGTATTAAAGCATCAACATAAATAAAAATGACTAAAATCTTACCCTCCACCACAATTTGGTACTGGTTTGCATCCGCCTCACTCTTGGTGAAGCCAAGTCCAGTGAAATAGCTGTCAATCCGAGTGTACCAAGCACGTGGTGCTTACTTCAGCCCATAAAACGCTATTTTGAGTCTGCACACCTGCGAATCACTACTGAAGATCTCAAATCCTTCAGGCTTCTCAATGTACACCTCTTCCTCAAAGATCCCATTAAGGAACACAATCTTCACATCCATCTGATGAATGTGCCAACCCAGTTGCACTGAGAGAGAAAGGATGGTCCTTATGGAAGAATACCGTGCGACAAGTGAAAAGGTTTCTTCATAATCAATCCCCTCGATTTGTGAGAAGCCTCGGGCAAAAAATCTTGCCTCATACTTCTCGACACTCCCATCAGTAGCTTGCTTTACCTTGTAGATCCATCTTGAACCTACCATTGACTTACCCATCGGCCTTGGAAAAATATCCAAAGCACTATTTCTGACAATGGAGTTATACTCCACCATGGCATCTACCCATGTGGGCTCCTGCGCTGCTTCTTGAAAAGAAGATGACCATGTCATGATACACTTGCTCATAACAGCCATGTATCTAGTAAATCAGTCAGGTGATTGTCTCTCTTTACGCTGTGATGTAGGGACTCCTACATTCTGTGCCGCATCAAGCTTCAGTCTCTCAGATTCTTTGGTATGCTTTCTGCCTGTTCTGATGTTTGGTTCTGCATGAGCGGACTCCTCCACTCCATGAATCTCCTCCTGTGGCTGATCCACATCTAGAGGCTCATCTTTGGGAGCAAGTAGCTCCTCCTTTGCATGCAAGTGTAGCTCCCTCTCAAGCAACAACTTCATGGCCTTCACCTCATTGAATTTTATATCCCGTCGCACCACAGTCATTCGACTGTTTGATAAATACACACGATAGTTATGGGGTGTTTCTATGTACCCAAAAAATATCCCAAATTCTGCAGTCGGCTCCAGCTTCTTCTTGGCGTCATTTTTCACATGAATGTAAATAGATGAGCCAAAAATATTCAAATGAGAAATATCAGGCTTATTACTAGTAAAATCTTCTTCAAGTGTACTCATGCCAAGTACTCTATGAGGACAACGGTTTTTCACATAAAACGCAGTGTTGCATTCTTCCTCCCACAAGTGCATTAGTAGGCCCTGGTCATGCAGCATAGCTCGTGCAACACCCAAGATCGTTCTGTTCTTCCTCTCCGTGACCGCATTCTGCTGTGGGTTATGAGGCGCTATGAGTTCTCTTCGAATTCCTTCTTTGCTACAGAAGTCTTTGAATTCGTTAGAGATATATTCACCACCATTATCGCTCCACGGAGCCTTCACTTGCTTCCCCGAATCCTTCTCCACCAATGCTTTAAACTCTCTTCTTTTGCATGAAGAAGATCTAGCATCTACGAGAATAGTCATTAAAAAATATAACATAATACCTGTGTTTTGTTGTTGGAGAAACCGAGAAAGGTCCACACACGTCTGTGTGAATTCTCTCGAGGATCACCGAAGCATGGTTCTCCTTCTCATGAAAGGTGGTCTTCAAAAACTTACCCATAGTACATCCCTTGCACTGATCTGACTGCGCAAGAGTACCCTTGGTAAATCTAGTAGAAATCTACTGAAAAATTTTCAAGGCACCATGGTGAAGATGGCCCAATCTCCTGTGCCATAATTCGCCCTCATCCCGGGTCACCACTTCTTCTTCTTTTCCCATCATTGTAGTGCATCCATCTACCTCCAGCTTGTAGATATTCTTAACTAGAATCCCTATCCTCTTGGTTTGAACCATTTTTTTATGTTGCAGGAAGAATTTTCCCTCTCTGAAAACAACGTCATAACCTCTGTCCTCCAACATAGCAACTGAGACCAAGTTCTTCTTCAGACCCGGAACATGCATAACATATTTCAACAAAAATGGTTTAACTAACTCCCTCTTAAAGGTAATGGTTCCAATGTCGGTCGCACTGTATCTACCATCGTCACCCATCTCTATATGCATTTGGAGATCCTTCTCCTCCAAGTCACTAAACAACTTCTTGTCTCCCGTCACATGGAAGGAAGCACCACTATTACGATACCAACACCAATCCAATTGCGCTTGAAACCAAGCATGCGATCAAAGAGAAATCAAGTTCAAATTGTGAGGCTAAGGCATTACCCGCTGCAGTTCCAGCAACCTTCTTATTCTTCTTTTTCTATGGGCAGTTAGTGGCGAGATGCCCATGTTCGTGATAGTGAAAACACTTCACCTTGGACAAATCCAACTTCTTGCCTTTAGCCTCAAATTTTTGATGGGATTTCTTCCCCTTCCCTTTCCTTGCTTTGGCAGCCAAAGCGAAATTCTCTTCATCATCATTCTTCGATGAAGAGCCATCTATTAGTATGAATCTTTCGTCGTGAAAGATCACTTTAGCTACGCATAACAAATAGCCCTAACATCGATTATGGCTGCAAAATATCTTTAAGTTTGCTGCACAAATCCAGATCTAAGCACAAAAGACATTAAGCAGATAAAATACGATATGGCTCCATGCATCCAATAGACAAGACAAGAAAAATGTATTTAAAATAATTTTATATTATATTAAAGAATGGGGCACCTGAGAGGAAAACAAGAAAGGTTTTTTCCATTTCTCCTCAATGGGATGGGTTCTTGAAATTCCTCAGTGTTTCAGATCTAAAATTCCTCTCTCTTATTGTGGTTGAAAACCCAGACAAACATAGAACTCAATGGGAGCTCACAATGAAAAATGGAAAATGGTGACCAAGAATAGATCTAGTGTGATCTAATGCAATGGAGGTGACTAATGAATGGGGAAAACCCTTCTATTTATAACAAAATATGGGGGTGTTCTAGAACTCGGTGCATGAATAAAATATTATTAATCAAATTCTAGAATCACCCTTTAAGAATATTTTATTATATTTGTTGGAGGGAAAAGGTCTTTTGACTTGGGTCAATTCCTTTATTTATAAATAACAAATAAATAAATGATTTATTTATTATTTAAGGGAAATGAGGGGAATATAATTAAATAAATAATGGTTTATTTAATTATTTATATGTGATTTAGTCAAATTTAACTAAGAATATTATTTAAATAATGGTTTAAATAACTTATTCTTAGGAAATAATTAGATAAATAAGGATTTATTTAATTAATTTCCTTGTTTTGGGTTAAATATGACCAGGGAATATAAACAAACAAGTTATTGCACATGGTGAAACCAATTTTACTTAGGGTAAAATTGGTCTTACATGGTGTACTTAGGTTCATCTAATGATAATATGTTAGATGACCAAAAAAATGGTGTAACACCATCCCTGGTATTCTGCCTTATCTCCTCCTACACAAGATCCGACCAAAGTCGCTCCCAATCTGGCAGGTTCTCCCATCCATTGACAGAGTCTTTGTAGCTATGCCAACTCTTCAGAAGCCTAAGGAGAGCCAAGCTCACCAATTCATCATCCACAAATGTAATTCCCACACTCCCTAGCTCATCCCTACATTGGACAAACTTCGTGAGATATTTTGGAATATTGTCGCCCTTCTCCATTTTGATTTTTCTGAGCTTATCTTTCAACGCCAACTTCCTATAGTCGCTGCTGCTTTGGAAAAAATCTGTCAAAGGCTTCCACATTGAAAATGGAGTGTCTTTCCCAAGAAGCCTTGACACAATATGGTCTTTCACACCTTCCAACAGGATTCTTCTTGTCTTCGCTACCTTCTTTTGCCATGTGTCAAGTACTGCAACATCGCTAGAAGTAGGCTTAGGAACATCGCTATCGATGAAATCCTTCAGTCTGTTATCTTCAAGCACCATCTCCATCTTGTCCTTCCAGAATATGAAGTTCAAGCTACCCTCAAGGGCATACTCCAACCACAACCCATTGAAAGACATTTCAATGAATACTCAACTGTCGCACCGAGAAATTTCTGCAGCAAATTCGAATTGTCCACTAGCACAAAACTCAACACCACTTCACTATTGCAATCTCCAGTGATTAACACTGCTCTGATACCATTTAGAAATTTATTAATACTGATAGTATTACCAGATCCCCCTGATCTAATAAATTAGTCTTATGTTAAATACAAAATCCTTCCACTTAATTCTTTGTGGAAATTAAATCGCCAATTGCAAAACTCATGAAGAAAATCAATCGCAAATAAACACAGTTGTTTAACGGGAAAGCTTAAAGCTAAAAACCCCAACTATCATATATTATGTATATCGATGGAATCATGTAATAATCTCATACAAATCTTAGTACATCAAGCTCTCAGTACAATCAACAATCATTACACACTGTCATGCAGAAATTTGCATATCTATGCACCAATTTCTTACCTCCTGACAACCTGCCTCCACTGCTCAATCCCTGCTGAAGAAGACCATTGAATGAATTCAAATTGGCCTTGCCTTGACTACGCAATGCGCATTGGAATCTCCAATGTGTGTCAGATGCATTGAATGCATCACTATAGTCACAACAGATAGTCCATCTCACCCTTTCACCTATCTCTCCACTGGGTCTCCACTGGATCTAACATGAAAGTAGTCAACTACTATATTTGTTCAGTTGCAAGTGAGTTATTAGTTATGAATTAATTAACTAATTAATTCAATAAACTCTCACTAGTTTATTTTTCAGTTAGACTAGATACAAATAGCTCAACTCAGTTTAACTCACTTAATTGAGTTAAACTAAATAACAACTCCCATAACTACTCTTCCAACTCTATCACAACTTTGCCACTTCAGTTCTAACTGAGTCCTCCATGCATGAGTCACCAACCACCCTAGAAATTGCGTAATTCCTTCAACCCAATGATTTTCCAAATCTGTTCGCTGAAATAAAGTGCTCCAAGAGAATAAGTTGATATTTATTGTCGGATTATTATTAAGGGCTAATAATAATCGACATGCATCTATATTTAGTTTAACGATATATAAATAGACTTCGCCCAATATTCTAAAAACATAATTTCATCTATTTTTCACATTTGATCAACCATCTACAAATAGCATCCTGCAACTTATAGAATATGCTCACCATGTCTAAAAATAGACATACACCTAAAAATAGCCTGTGGGCCCTACTTAGTGAAGGTGCTTACTTTTCACTAAGCTCATCATCTTGTTGAATCTTAACAACAAATATTTTTAACATCCTACGACGACGACACCACTCATTAATATGATCATAAATGTGAGTAGCATTATTCTGTTTAAATTGGTCAGCAATTTTGTTCCAGTTTCATATCGTATGGGTAACTAGAAGTGGGTCAGAAAGGTAGTAGCTAAGGCAATGAATTTGGAAAATGAAGCTCGTGGTAACTCATTGTACCACTTCACGACCAGACCAGTGAGCATACGCTGGAAAAGATGCAGTCGAACAGATTCATCATTTAAGGAGTTGGATGAAAACCACAAATGATAAGTCATAACATGCGTTGATGGGTCTTCTCCAGGGTTTCCATTTAACTTAGAAAAATTCAAGGGTAATTTATGTGGTATCACTAGCCACAAAGGAGCATAGTTGATGGGGTCATTGGTAAGATGGTTTAAATCAGGTAATTCTAAAGTTGCAACAAAGGGAAACTGTCGATTTAAGTCAGGTTGAGCATAACCAAGATATGATGGAATTTCTTGGGAAATAGGCCTTTAAGCACCAACATAAGGAATTTATTGCTGGTAACCCAGATAGGGGTTTTTTTTTATAATAAAACGCTTGAGGAATCTGTTGACCAAAACCTGGGTAAGCTACTTGTTGTTGGAATGATTGTTGTGGTATTTGTGGTTGTGGCTGCCAAGGCATCTGTCCACAAAGATTATAGCCCAAACTAGAATAGCTTGGACCTGGTTGTGAATAGGTAAGACCCAGTTGTGCTTGTGACATCCCATAACAGGGTAATCCAACTTGTGAATAAATAATTCTGGATACAGGTGGTTGTTGTAAGCCAGTTGAAGGAGTTGGAGTTTGTCGCCCCAAAACTTGAGGGTATCGGGTTGAAGGACTTGCCTGAGATGGTGGAGGTACAACACTCTAAGCCTGTAATAGGGGTAGTGATGTATTAAAAATTGGAGTAGATGTGGGTGCAACAGGTTGAACCACTTGATATGAATGCACAAACGTTTGTGGTTGAATGGGCAGGATAGGCTGCTATTGACAAACATTCATTCCAACAGTAGGTTGACCATAAAAGGACAGAGTACTATCAAAATGGGTGACCATAGGTTGCCCCCAACATGAGGAGTATAATAAGATGTAACATATTGTCCTCCAAAAGGTGGGATTCCAGTTGAGATTGTACTGAATGGAATATACCTAGATGGACCAACTTGATATTGCACTGAAGATATATATAAAGGATCAAGCCATTCAATACTCATTAGATATGTACAAGATAAAATAACAGATGATGACATGGGTGAAGTCCATGGGTTTGAGGATGCACCAGAGAAGGTTCTAGATAAATATTGGTAACCATGTGGGACAGAAGGACCACCATATAGATGAGACTATAGTGATGTGGTGAACATCGACGAGGTAGCAACAGTAGATGTTGTCGCAACTGTAACAGATGGTACAACCAAAGATGTTGACTCAACCATGGTCATATGACCCAATGTATACCCTATAGGATCTATGGGAACTCGAATTGAAACAGGATCAAAGAAAGCAATGTAAGGTGATTGAGGAAAAGACTCCTAAAGATAAATCTCCTGCCCAAAATGAGTTGGAGTTGAAGGTGTTTCGTCTTGTGGTATTTCTTCAATCGAAATCAAACCAAGTGGAAGGATTTCGCTGTCAAGCCCACGATATATTTCAGGTGGTTGTCCGCGCAATATGGGAGACTCAATGGCTACAATTGACTGTGGAATGACTGCTACAAGAACAACTTCCGGTTGTTTGACTTCGAGATCTAGATGTTCTGGTAAAAGAATGACATGATCCGGATCAACTTCCAGTTGAACAACGTCATGGTCGGGAGGTATGGTCTCACTAATTGGATGGATCATGACCATAGGTAGCTGTGAGGACTCCATTTCGACAACAATGGATGAACTAGGATTTGTATAAATGACTCGAGACGACTCTAGTATATGTGATGATGATGTCGCACCAGAGGTACTGATAGTACTAGTTTTGGTAGAACGATGTCACCTTCACTGAACATAAATGGCTTCCGTTGGTAAAGATGGTTTAAGTGCTATCTACGCGAACGATGGGGAAAGGGATGTTCTTCTTCCACGATGACTGATTGATTTTATTACAAAAAAAAATAAACAAAATAAAAGGGTAATTCTAGGCAAAAGGTTTACCAAGTAATTCTGAACTGTAGAATACCTCTTGGTGAACTAAGAAGTACGGGAAGAAAATCTCCCCGAATGCTGTGTTTGGTGTATCACAAGTTACAAGGCGACCGACTCGGTTACCTATGGATGGATAAAAACCTAAAGTTGTCCTCCCAAATATACTCGAAGGTATGTGGAGGCCCAAGTCCGTATTATCATTATCTAATGAGAACCGCACAGTGAGAGCACCCCCTTATACTTTTCCTACTAGAACACCGCCCTATATACCCGAAGGTATGTGGACGAGCTTCGATATACTTACATATGTGGAGAGAGGTATCACACTCAGAATGCATCGCAGACAGGTTAGCGACAACTTATATGTTTAACGAAGCTGGAATGTGTCTCTAGCCTAGACCTTCTAAATGTCATCATTAATGTTACAATGCTTTCTTAGGTTGATTGATGTAAATTTTATGTTGATCTTGTTTAAAAGTTTGTCTTTGAGGTTCACCGCGTGATGTAATGGAAATTCATAAAAATGAAAACTAAATGATAAGAAGACTTTTCAATTTAGCTTTTTCAATGAAAATCCTAGCTACTAAGGGGAAAGAGTAATCAACTTTTGAGCATACAACAAAGAGCACAAACTAAATGCATTTTTCCTAACTTGTTCCCATGCAACACACACAAATCTCTAGATGCACATGCATGTTTTTATTTTCATCTCCCTTTAATGTGAATGAAAGAAAGGAAAATAGTTGCACAAATTGTTGAGATTCAACAAGATGATGAGCTTAGTGAAAATTAAGCACCTTCACTAAGTGGGGCCCGCTGGCTATTTTTAGGTGTATGTCTATTTTTAAAATGGTGAGCATATTATAAATTTAGCAGGATGTTGATTCTAGATGGTTGAGAAAATTCTATCTTTGGATGAATTTCTATTTTTAGAATATTGGGCGAAGTCTATTTATAGATCGCTAATCTAAAAAAAGATGCATGTCGATTATTATTAGCCCTTAATAATAATCAGACAATAAATATCAACTTATTCTCTTGGAGCACCTTATTTCAGTGAACAGGCGTGGCACATCAGTGGGCTGAAGGAATTACAAAATTCCTAGGGTGGTTGGTGACTCATGCATGGAGGACTCAGTGATAACTGATAGTGGCAAGTTGTGACAGAGTTGGAAGAGTAGTTATGTGAGTTGTTATTTAGTTTAACTCAGTTAAGTGAGTTAAACTTAGTTGTGCTAGTTGTATCTAGTTGTAAATAAAGATACACTAGTGATATTTCAGTGAATTAATTATTTAATTATTTAATTATTTAGTTAACTACTTGCATGTCAGTTCCAGTGGAGACTTAGTGGAGAGATAGGTGAAAGGGTGAGATGGACTATCTGTTGTGACTATAGTGATGCATTCAATGCATCTACACAGACATTGGAGTTTCCAATGACGATTGTGGAGTGCAAGAAAGGCAATATTGAATTCATTCAGGGGTCTTCTTTAACAGGGATTGTACAGTGGAGGTAGGCTGTCAGGAGGCAAGAAATGGTGCATAGATATGCAAATTTCTGCATGACAGTGTGTGACGATTGTATATTGTACTGAGAGCTCGATGTACTATTTGTATGATATTGTTACATGATTACATGATATATATAATATATGATAGCTGGGGTTTTTAGCTTTAAGCTTTCTCGGTAAAACATCTTGTTTATGTGCGATTGATTTTCTTCATGTGTTTGCAATTTCCGATTTAATTTCCGCAAAGAATTAAGTGGAAGGATTATGTATTTAACATAAGATTAATTTGTTAGATCATAAGAATCCGGTAATACATATCAGTATTGATAAATTTCTACATGGTATCATAGCAGTGTTAATCACTGAAGAGTGCAATATTGAAGTGGTGATGATTATTATGCTAGTGGAAAATTTGAATTTGCTGCAAGGATTTTCTTGGTGCGACAATTAAGTATTCATTGAAATGGCTTTCAATGGGTTGAATCAGAGTATGCACTAAAAGGCATGTCCAACTACATATCCTGGAAGGACATGATGGAGGTAGTGCTTGAAAATAATGGTCTGGAGGAGTTCATTGATAGTGATGTTCCTAAGCCCACTTCGACGGATGCTGCATTACTTGACGCCTGGAAAAAAAAGGTAGCAAAGACAAGAAGAATTCTATTGGAAGGTGTGAAAGACCATATTGTGTCAAGGCATCATGGGAAATCCACTCCATTTGCAATGTGGAAGGCTTTGACAGATATTTTCCAAAGCAACAGCGACCATAGGAAGTTAGTGCTGAAAGATAAGCTCAGAAAAATAAAAATGGAGAAGGGCGATAGTATTCCAAAATATCTCATGAAGTTTGTCCAATGTAAGGATGAGCTGGAGAGTGTGGGAATTAAAATTTCATATGATGAATTGGTGAGCTTGGCTCTCCTTGGGCTTCCGAAGAGTTAGCACACCTATGAAGACTCTGTCAATGGACGGGAGAAACTGCCGGATTGGGAGTGACTTTTGTCGGATCTTGTGTAGGAGGAGATAAGGCAGAATACCAAGGATGGATCTTCATCAAAGAATGATGATGAAGATAATTTCACTTTGGCTACCAAATAAAGGAAAGGGAAGGGGAAGAAATCCCATCCAAAATCCGAGGCTAAAGGCAAGAAGCTGGATTTGTCCAAGGTGAAGTATTTTCACTGTCACGAACATGGTCATCTCGCCACTAATTGCCCACAGAAAAGAAGAACAAGAAGGCTGCTGGAGCTGCAGTTGGCGAGGCCCTTACCTCGCAATTTGAACTTGATTTCTCTTTGATCGCATGCTTGGTTTCAATCGCAATGGGATCAATGTGGTATCTTGATAGTGGTGCTTCCTTCCACATGACGGGAGAGAAGGAGTTGTTTAGTGACTTGGAGGAAAAAGATCTCCAAATGCATATAGAGATGGGCGACGATGGTATATATAGTGTGACTGGCATTGGAACCATTACCTTTGAGAGGGAGTCAGGTAAACCATTTCTGTTGAAAGATGTTATGCATGTTCCAGGTCTGAAGAATAACTTGGTCTCAGTTGCGATGTTGGAGGACAGAGGTTATGACGTTGTTTTCAGCGAGGGAAAATATTTCCTATGACATAAAACAATGGGTCAAACCAAGAGGATAGGGATTCAAGTTAAGAATATCTACGAGTTGGAGGTAGATGGTTGCACTACAATGATGGGTAAAGAAGAAGAAGTGGTGAGCCGGGATGAGGGTGAATTATGACACAAGATATTGGGCCATCTTCACCATGGTGCCCTGAAGATTTTGTAGTAGATTTCTATTGGAATTCCTAAGAGTAATCTTGCACAGTCAGATCAGTGAAAGGGATTTACTATGGGTAAGTTTTTGAAGAACACCTTTCATGAGAAGGAGAACCGTGCCTCAGTGATCCTGGAGAGAATTCACATAGACGTGTGTGGACCTTTCTCGATTGCTTCAACAGAAAAACACAGGTATTATGTTATTTTTTTTGATGAATATTCTCGTAGATGCTGGATCTTCTTCATGCAGAAGAAGGATCAAACATTCTCAAAGTTCTGTGAGTTTAAAGCATTGGTGGAGAAGGAGTCGGGGAAGCAAGTGAAGGCTCTGTAGAGTGATAATGGTGGTGAATATATATCGAATGAATTCAAAGACTTCTGTAGAAAAGAAGGAATTCAAAGAGAACTCATAGTGCCTCATAACCCACAGCAGAATGGGGTCGCAGAGAGGAAGAACAGAATGATTGTAGGTGCTGCATGAGCTATGCTGCATGACCAGGGCCTATCGATGCACTTGTGGGTGGAAGCATGCAACACTACGGTTTATGTGCAAAATCGTTGTCCTCATAGAGTACTTGGCATGAGTACACCTGAAGAAGATTTTACTAGTAAGAAGCCAGATGTTTCTCATTTAAAGATATTTGGCTCATCTGTTTATGTTCATGTGACCAAGGATGCCAGGAAGAAGCTGGAGCTGACTGTAGAAGTTGGGATATTTGTAGGGTACACAGAAACACCCCATAATTATCATGTGTATTTTCCAAACAGTCGGATGACTGTGGTGCGACGGGATATAAAATTCAATGAAGTGAAGGCCATGAAGTTGTTGTTTGAGAGGGAGCTACACTTGCATGCATAGGAGGAGCTACTTGCTCCCAAAGATGAGCCTCTATATGTGGATCGACCATAGGAGGAGATTCATGGAGTGGAGGAGTCCACTCATTCAGAACCAAACATCAGAACAGGAAGGAAGCGTACCACAGAAGCTGAGAGGCTGAAGCTTGATGCGACAGAGAATGTAGGAGTCCCTACATCATAGTGCAAACAAAGACAGTCACCTGACCAATTTACTGGATACATGGCTCTTATGAGCAATTGTATCATGACAGAGCCATCTTCCTTTGAGGAATTAGCGCAGGAGCCCACATGGGTAGATGCCATGGTGGAGGAGTATGACTCCATTGTCAGAAATAATGCTTGGGAGATTGTTCCAAGGCTGATGGGTAAACCAATGGTAGGTTCGAAATGGATCTACAAGGTAAATAAAGCTACTGATGGGAGTGTTGAGAAGTATAAGGCAATATTTGTTGCCCGAGGCTTCTCACAGATCGAGGGGATTGATTATGAAGAAACCTTTGCACCTGTCACACGGTATTCTTCCATAAAGACGATCCTCTCTCTCTCAGCGCAGATGGGTTGGCACATTCGTTAGATGGATGTAAAGACTTCGTTCCTTAATGGGATCATTGAGGAAGAAGTGTACATTGAGAAACCTGAAGGATTTGAGATCTTCAGCAGTGAGTCACATGTGTGCAGAATCAAAAGAGCACTATATGGGCTAAAGCAAGCACCCCATGCTTGGTACACTCGGATCGATAGCTATTTCACTGGAATTGGCTTCACCAAGAGTGAGGCGGATGCAAAGTTATACCAAATTGTGGTGGAGGGTAAGATTTTAATCATTGTTCTTTATGTTGATGATTTAATACTAATGGGTGATGAGCAGTTGATACACTCATGCAAGGAGGACCTTGCAAAGGAGTTTGAGATGAAGGATTTCAGCCTCCTTCATTATTTTCTTGGATTGGAAATATGGCAGCGAGAAGGTGAAATGTTTGTGTCTCAAGGCAAGTATGCTCGGGAGATACTTGGTAAGTTTCACATGGAGGACTACAAGCCCATGGATACTCCTCTTGCAGGAAATTGGAGGAAATAAGACGCTACATCAGCAGAGGTAATGGATGCCACTATTTATCGACAGTTGGTGGGTTCGCTCATGTATTTAGTTAATACACGACCGAACATATGTTATGCGGTGAGCCAACTTAGTCAAGTGATGGTTAAGCCTACCAAGCTCTTTTGGAAGGCTGGAAAACATGTCTTGAGGTATCGCAGGGGCACATCTAAGTATGGCTTATGGTACAGACAGATGGATGAAGTGAAGTTGCATGGCTTCATGGATGCAGATTGGGAAAGCAACCCAACAGACAAAAAGAGCACATCAGGAGGGGTTTTTCAGTATCGGATCTACAATAGTTTCTTGGTATAGCAGGAAACAAAGATTCATGGTGCTCACTTCAGCGAAAGCAGAATACATGGCAGTGAGTCAAGCTGCATGTGAGGCTATCTTGATGAGGAAGATCCTAGTCAGTTTGTTCAGTTCTCATTTAGATCCTGCAGTGATTCATTGTGATAATTAGAGTTTCATTAAACTCTTGATTAATCCTGTGTTTCATGATAGATATAAGCATATAGATATCTGGTATCATCATATCAGAGATTGTGTGCACGGAAGATCATGTTGCTTCAGTACATTCCTATGGAAGATCAGGATGCATATATTCTGACGAAGGCGCTCAACAGGAGAAAATTCGAATACCATAAAGGCAAGATCAGGGTGAAGGATAATCCCTATCTTGTTGAGAAGGAGTGTTGAGATTCAACAAGATGATGAGCTTAGTGAAAATTAAGCACCTTCACTAAGTGGGGCCCGTAGGCTATTTTTAGGTGTATGTCTATTTTTAGAATGGTGAGCATATTCTAAAGTTAGCAGGATGCTGATTCTAGATGGTTGAGAAAATTCTATATTTGGATGAATTTCTATTTTTAGAAGATTGGGTGAAGTCTATTTATAGATCGCTAATCTAAAATTAGATGCATGTCGATTATTATTAGCCCTTAATAATAATCAGACTCTAAATATCAACTTATTCTCTTAGAGAACTTTATTTCAGTGAACAGGTGTGGCACATCAGTGGGCTGAAGGAATTATGCAATTCCTAGTGTGGTTGGTGAATCATGCATGGAGGACTCAGTTATAACTGATAGTGGCAAGTTATGGCAGAGTTGGAAGAGTAGTTATGTGAGTTGTTATTTAGTTTAACTCAGTTAAGTGAGTTAAACTCTGTTGTGCTAGTTGTATCTAGTTGTAACTAAAGATACACTAGTGAGAGTTCAATGAATTAATTATTTAATTAATTCACAACTAGAGACTCACTTGCAACTGAACAAATACATTAGTTAACTACCTGCATGTCAGTTTTAGTGGAGACCTAGTGGAGAGATAGGTGAAAGGGTGAGATGGACTATCTGTTGTGACTATAGTGATGCATTCAATGCATCTACACAGACATTGGAGTTTTCAATGAGGATTGCGCAATGCAAGCAAGGCAAGATTGAATTCATTCAGGGGTCTTCTTTAGTAGGGATTGCGCAGTGGAGGCAGGTTGTCAGGAGGCAAGAAATTGGTGCATAGATATGCAAATTTCTGCATGACAGTGTGTGATAATTGTAGATTGTACTGAGAGCTTTATGTACTAAGCTTTGTATGAGATTGTTACATGATTCCATGATATACATAATATATGATAGTTGGGGTTTTTAGCCTTAATATTTCTTGGTAAAACATCTTGTTTATGTGTGATTCATTTTCTTCATGTGTTTGCAATTGGCGATTTAATTTCCGCAAAGAATTAAGTGGAAGGATTATATATTTAACATAAGATTAATTTGTTAGATTAGGATAATCTGGTAATACATATCAATATTAATAAATTTATACACAAATCAATCAAACAAAAGTTTTCTTATGATAAATAAGGAATGAAACAACAAATTCTCTTAGGAAAATGAAGAATGGAACTACAATTTTCCTACAGGAAACGAGGAATGAAACAAAAATTTCCTTTTCGAAAACATAATTGATCTAATGCAAAAATTAACTACTTTGAATTTGATTTTCCAATGATAAAGAAAAACAACTAATGAAACATTTAACAAATTACTTTTCAAAGGAGGAAGAACAGGAAAGTTTACTGGTCTCTAAGAGTAATAAGACATCTGAGAATAAAAAAAAAAATGGCGGAAACTAAAAGCAATGAAATTTTTTGATGGAATTTGGTTGGCTGAGGGGGAAACACAGTCTCTAAGGGGTGACAGTGCATTGCATAGCACCCCTGAATGGAACACAATGCACTATACCTTGACCAAAAATGCGTTAGGCGCAACTAGGTTTATGAAACAAGCTGCTAAACACACTCCTAATGAAATTTGTTCATTTAAATGACTGATAACAGAAAGTAGATTATACTGATGAAGATAAACAGAGATAGAAACACCAGGAATTATGGGATACTCCCCAGTGGAGTCGCCAATTTTTTATATGGAATTTTAATCTACGGATAAACTAAATTCCCTGAGTGTGGTGTTCCTTCACTTAGAACAACAGAGGAAAGACAACTATTATTTTCTCTAAAACAAGTAGATATACAGAAAAGTAAAGCAACCTACTTTTGATACTTTCGCTCTCCTTCTCCTTTTTTCGTTGTTGTCGTCGCTCTCAATCCAACTTAAGCTGATAGATCGATTCCTGCAAACACAAATGAAGAACAACAAACAACATACAATATACAAGTATCTACTTATCTTAATCAATTCAAACTGGTTAGATTTGAAATACATACATCATCAAGAATAAATTTCACAAGATATAGACATATGTATGGGAAAATGAACATATATCTTTATTAAAGAGTAGGAGGAGAATATTACAACCAATGGATCGATATGTCGTCAACCTGCTCCAACTTCATTTCAACCTCATCACATCCAACATCATCTCAGAAGCATATCAATACTTCCACTCTCTTATCAAATGTGAATCCAACATCATAACTTTGCACAATATTCTTCCTCCCTAGCACTTAGATGAGTGCTCAATTTATAGGGAAACTGATGGTAGTTTCTCAATGAATGACTTTCTAATAATAGGCAAGACATGTTTCCAAGTTTAGAGGTGTTAGAGGACTCTTGGATTCAAAGTATGCCATATATGGACTCTTCTAGAAGGCAATGGCCATGCAGAGAATCCCGAAAAAATGATAATTCCACTCCCAAGTGACCAACGCACCCTTGAGTGTCGGTAAGTGCACTGCAGTTCAACCTTGCATGTAGGTATTGGCACTGCAACGTAGTTAGTACCTTGCAGATGAGCGTTGGTGAGTCAATGGGTCATATAATATATACTTCAAACCATGGAAATATTACAATAGAAGTCATGAATGAAATGTCTCTGCTTAGGGCATATAGCAACTGAAATATAAGGGGATGATAGACCCTATTCATTGGTCCTAGGGATGATGTCCAATTTGACCAGGTCTTGGGGGATGATGCCTAAATTGACATATAACAGGTTCAATTTTAGTGAATATTTTGTAAATAAATGAACAACAAATGCAACCTTTCATGTTTGCAAATAAGAAGGGAAGACTGATTGTTGGATAGCTATTCCAACAATAAATTTAGCCTTTATCCTCTCAAATTTTGTAGCCATGTTCATGTGTTGTTACACTACAAGTGTTATCACTCTCCAGGTGTTGTTACTCTGCAGGTGTTATTACTCTTCATGTGTTGTTAATCTAGAGTATTGTTATAGGATAACCAACAACACAACAATTAACTTAATACAATAAATAGTCACTTATCGTTTTAACATAGAATTTGAAATACGTCGATGTGTTGATGATCAAAATAGGGTTGCTTTAGCATCAACACCTCAAAATTCTCAACATCTAGCGAGAATCGATGGGATCACTTGCCTAGGGTTTATAGCCATAGGAGTAGGACTCAATCCATGCCAAGAATGGCACAACTCAACCCTCTTGATTACATCATAGGAGTTTTATCTTGCGATGAAAAATCCTGCAATGAACAAATCTCACGAAAGAAAGAAATAAAATAAGAGAAACAACTAATGTACCTAATGTGACTCAAGAAATAAAACTACCCTATTCCTTTATGCAAGAAAAAATAAATAATACCCTACTCTCTATAAAGTGTAATATTTGTTATTGAAGTGTCTTAATCAATATATATGCATATCATAACGAATTCAATTCCATTATTGCATTGTTTAATTGTTGTTTTAATATTATATATATATATATATATATATATATATATATATATATATATATATATATATATATATATATATATATATATATATATATATATTAGAAAATTAAAATAAAAAATTAGTTAAAAATACAAAACAAAAATTAAAGTGAATAAATTACTAAAACAAAAAATAAACAAAATATATCATAACTATAATAAAAGGTCGAAATTATTTTCTAACATATTATATACATGAAAGCTAATGTTAATGTTATGTTACATTTAAATTTTATTATATGCACACATTTTTATGCTGGATTTAATATATACATTTCACACTCAAGGTTAATAATAAAACAAAACCCAAAATTGTTCACAAGAAAAGGCCGTAAATATGTACAGATAATTGTTGGAAATTGAAATTACTCTCACATGTCGATCTATCAAGATCCAAGTTGAGTGATGCATGAAGAGATAAGCTGAGTTACTTGTAGTCCATATTTAGGTGTCAGTTGACTGAGTTAAGTGTGAGTCAGGTTGAGTTCAATTTATATTTGGAGAAGTCCAAACTTAGTATGTGTGCATGTTTAGTTATTTTGGGTGAGTCTCTAGTAAAAAAAATTTAAATACCCTTCACATGGTTAACTGTAAAATCAAATCAAGTATCATCAAGTTTTGATTGATCAATTGAAGAAGAGTCACAAATCATATTGTTTTTTGTGTTAAATTTGTGTTTCTCCTCTCTATATTTCCAAAAAATTGGTATTAGAGCTAAGATAAAAAATCCAAAAGATTCAAAGAGCTGAGAGTTGCAAAAAAAACTAGCAGAGTTGAGAGTTGCAACTAAAGCTAGCAGATATGCATCGCGTTGTGTGAGTAATAAGAGTTGAAAGTTGTTTCCACAGTTACGTGTGTGGATGAGCATTGGCTTGCAGTGCCACAAAATCGCAAGATCTGTAGCTCGTTTTTAAGCCAAGTGGAAAACTATTACATGTGGGTCGTAACTCACTCTCAGTCACTGAAGGAACAAGTTGAATCACCATCGACCAATCCAAGGAGCTACATGAGAATTCAACGAAAAAGTGCGTGGTGTTAGCGCTCAAATCTACCTTAGGCTGAAATAAGGTAAAACTCAAGGCTACATCAAACCACGCTCAGCCTCGTAGCTAGCCCTACGAGGACAGGAGAGGGCTCTCTCCGGGTCTATCTCGGCAAAAGGTTTTCAGAGGGGCTGAGATGAATTATAATGAACAATGAATACTGATTTTAGGCTAGTAAAGAGATAGGTAAGTTTGATTTTGATTTTTTGGATTTTTGTTGGAGAAATGGGAAAAACAATTTTTGGGTCCGGGGATAAGGCCAGATCTTTGCAGAATTCGAGTTGGGGCGAGGTAGGCAGTAGTCTTGATGCTTTTGATTGGGTATATGGATAGATCAGAATGAAAGGGAGCTGAAGAGGGCAAAGAAGAACTTGGATCCTCTCCAAACAGGCGAAAACATGTAAAACTAAACGAATTCAAAGGCAGAGCACTGTAAACAATGGATTCAACCTCATCTACTCATTCATTTTAGTTACAGAAGCATAAGAAGAGATGGCATACACTAAACATGAAATAACTTACAATAAACTGAGATAAAACACCATCAAGAACTGAAATCCACAAGAATCCCAACAGGTGCTGCAAAACCTCTGATCTTTCCTTAGCCAAAATATGAAAAATATGTACAATAGTGTGCCAAAAGTTTCCCAAGAGTCCAACCTGTAGAAAGTATAAAAAATTACAATATATAGATCACTCTAACCCCTTACCATGCCTCTAGGGGTCGAATTCCTTCTTCAGGGATCAGTTTCAACCAAATTCTAATCAAGGAGCTAAAATCTAGGCAGCTAACAACTTGCCTCTAAAAGAGTGGAAACTGATTCATTTACATGATTTTCACTTTTTTGAGAGTGAATCTTCTAGAATAGGTAAAAGTAAGCCAAATTTACATTCCAACCATCAATTTACATCATGAAAACCCAAAAATTTCATCCACAAGCAAAACTGGTCCCAACTGGCCGAAATTCTGAGCTGGAAGTTGAAAAATCAGCCAAAAATCTATATGGGTAGCGCGCCTGAGCTGTATGGGTAGCGCGCCTTTCAGCCTGATTTTGAGGCACTTCCTGGCATCCAAATTGAGCTCATGATAGTTCGTTGGAAAGCCCTGGATGTTGGCTATCCAACCCAAGTGGAATTTCCCAATTCGGAGCTCATTTGACCCTCCAAAACTTCATTCTCCCAGAAGTACTTCCTGCTGGTGCAAAAGGTGGCAGCAAGGTGGTTTTCATGGTGTTTTTGGGCCTTTTGACCATCCAGAATTTGATGAAATGCTTCGGCAATGCCTGAGGATGCATAAATTACTATGAAAAACCCAAAAATGCAAATATTTCCTTCAGCAAGTGTCCCGAACAAAAGTGAGCACATCGACGCGCTACCCGTATAGTGGAAAAATCTGTTTTTGGACCAAAATATTTCAAAATGACAAAAATTTCTTCGAATTTGCTCAAATTTGGAGCGAATACCCTCCATCATGTATCATGCCTAGCCAACGAAGCCTCGGCCAAAATCCGGAGTGGATTAGGCCTTTTCCGCCGTTTTAGTGGTTCGCTCAACCTCCTCTTCAGAATCTTCATTCTTGCTTTGCAGACGTGCATGCGGGCCCAATAATGACCTTTCATGTGGCGAAGCATGTATTTCTCTCTATTGGCCTTTTCCAACAACTTCTCCAAATGAATTTTAACATGCGTGAGTACAGAATCTCGATCGATTGGTGTCATGTTGCCGGGTCTCTTCCGGGCCAATTGTCGATCCTCACGGATTCACCGCAGCTCATAAAGTGTGTGCTCATCCTCTAGCTGTTTGTTACGCTGCTCCAAGTAGTTTATCACCCATTGAGCCATCTGCAATTTCCCTTTCAGCATGTCATTCTCGGCCCTCTGCTCCTGGATGATCTCTTTAAGTTTCGAGCTAGGAGAGCTCGCATCAACATCAATGATCGTGAAATCCGTGTCCCGGCCTCCTGATGGGCCCTCATCATGCATGGCTTTTTTCCCCTGTCCTGGATTTGTACCTGTGCTGAAGAAGAAGGCGAGACCCCTTCCACATCATGTGGAGATAATACTCGCTCTACTGATGGAGTCGGCGAGACCCCTTCCACCCCGGGTGGAGATAATACTCGCCGTGTAGCTGCAAATAAGGCCCTGTGGCCTTGCTGGTATGTCACATACAATGGAGCAGTGATATGCTCGATCTCAAGAATGCCAGGCTGGTGTGAAGGCTCTCCCGCATCATGAACAACCTCGGGAGGCGGCTGTGGCGCTGTGAAAAAGTCACGGGAGATGAAATCCTCCCAAGTGATGCCCTGCTGTGTCAAATGATGTACCACTATGATCTTGATCAGAGCGTAATGATATATACTCCTATGCTGCTGTGCTGGGGTCTTCTTCTGTACAAAAATCATCATCCTCTCTATGTTGCGATACATGAAGTACGGAATGTTCATCATACGTACCCTCGTGAAGTGCATCAACAAACGGACATGGTGCGCAAAAAGACGCGAGAATCTGCCCTCGCAACTGAAATACCGAATGATGAGTTTCATCAGTGGTGCAAACTCATCCTTCAAGAATCTGAAAGGAAAAACTATGCCCAAGTGCCTCATATACCCAGGTTTTATGTATGGCTCATAGTGGAATTTCTCTAACTGCTGACGTTTGTTCCATTCCTCTCCTATATTTGGTATGCCGGTGGCCTGAGCAATAGTCACTGGTGACAAAATGAAATCAACTCCGGCGAGATTTACACGGCCATCATGTAAATGTAGAACAAACAGACGAGCTAGTTCACGATGAAGCTGGGTTTGTGAAATCATCTCACAGAATCGAAAACATGACTGATACCGAAAACAATCCATTGCAAGTGGACATGCCTGCAATTGAGCCTAGGCTCCTCCCAGAGATGTTTACCACCTTTTCCACCTTTGTGAGGCCTTCGTGGCACATTACCCTCTGCTGTGGAATCACTGTCAGACTCCTGCTCATAAACTGAATCTGTCTCTGACATAGCTTTGAAAAGAAGTTGTCTGCAATATGTGTGTTGATATAGGTGTAGTGAAGGCAAAATTTTAATATATGTTCAAAACCCAATAAATGTCACACATGTACCCAAGTATCACAAGAAAACAAAATCATAATGAGGATGGCTCTGTTTTAATGGCATAAAAACTATCACTGTTTTGATCACAAGTAAGTTTGACAAATGAGTACCAAATGCAAATGTATGGTACAACTTTATAATGATGGCCAAAATTTGTCAAAGGAGCAAACAAATATGGGACTGTGTTTTATCAAATGGAGAATAGGAACAACATGACAATGACCATAGTGAATGGCCATGACAGTGGTAATAGAATGATGATGACAGCAGCGGTGATATTATGGTGATGGAAGATATAGACTAGTCAACAGAAGACTATGTAAAAACATGAAAGGACATGACAGCAGTGGTAAGATCATAAACTAAGGGCATGAGGATGATGTACACAATGTGCTAGGGTGCCACTAGCAATACAGGCATGAGCATATATACCAATCATAACCCTTCACAAGACTGTCCATATATATTCAAAACCCTTAAGGAATAAATCTGCATATAAATGTATGGTTTATACATTTCTCTTCAACCAAGGCTTGTTTCTCAACTTCAAAAATACCAAAACCTCTTTCAAAAATCACTGAGCAATGATAAAAAACCTGTTTGCAAGTTGATGGAGGCGTTTGAGCTCGAAATCGGACGCAAAGAAAAATTTTCTGGGCTCTGTCGCTGTATGGGTAGCGCCCCTGCCCAACGGGTAGCGCCCGGCAAGTGGGTAGCGCCCGTGTTAATTAACACTGGCTGTGGAACTTATGTGGGTAGCGCACCTTATGTGGGTAGCACGCATTCTGTATGGGTAGCGCGCACCTCCAAACACTGTCCACGGCTATGAAAACACGACTTCGGCCTTCCAGAACACAAATTCGACTTCTGCCTTGCGGATTTCTTGCAAATGATTTTGTTTGCCATGTTTTATATATGAAGAAAATATCTCATCAAATCAGATTTGATTTCAAATTTGTTTGATAACCCACTTTCATAATGTTTGGCATTTTGACATTTGGTCATTTAATACAATGCTTTTCTTTTGGCTTTTCTGAGTTTTGGACTGAAAATACTTGTTTGTCTTTTGCAGGGATGCGGCACTTGGCTTTGGAAAAGATCAGAGGCTTGCACTGAAGCTTCTTATGATGAAATAAATACAATTATTACAAAAATGAAATTAGACAATTTCTAGTTCCAAAACAGAGTTTTGGACTAGAAATGTCTTCAAATACTTTTGATAATAAAAATGTGAAACGAGAACTTTTTGGAACCAACCTCATGGCCTGTGGGCTTTATGACATGTATGCAAAGAAATTGAAAAACCCTAGACACTAAGACTAAAGACTCTTTTTTAACGAAAACAATCATTAATGACCATGAATGAAATGACTATAAACTTCAGTGATTTTTGAGGAATTTTAAATAGCCCTGCAAGTACAAGCATGAGGGAACACAAGACAACCAGACCCCCTCGTCAGTCAATGGCATGCTCCTAGCGAAATGCAATGAAGTGGAACGAGCGAGACACCTAAGAATGAATATGCAAAAAGTGAACTGATCTCTGACGGAGGGCTGTAAGGACCGACTCTAACATTGGCTCCAATGGGGATGGTGGCTCCATGGAGATGCCAAGAACGACAGATCTCTGGGGGAGTCAGACAGTGCCTTCATCCATTGGGCGATGGAGTCATTATTTCAACAGATAACACAAAACTTTTGATACATTTATTGACTGCAAACTTGACTGAAAAGCGACTGAAACTTGACCAAAACTGACTCGATTTTTAAACTGAAAAGACTGACAAAATTGACTTGACAGACTTCAAACAAACCAACCTCCATCTCCAGAATTATAGCCTTCGCTCCGGGCCCCAGACTGAAGATGCGAGATCAGTACACCCTTGCAATAAAACAAAAGTAAAATGATATATACAATGATAATGAAATCAACAGAAAATACTCAGAAGTGGTATCTTTTCAGCAACCGACCATTGATCGGTCCTCCAGGACAATCATCTCCATTCATTCCCTTGAGAAGAAAGGCGTTTTGACCACGATACGCTGCAATCTTAAAAGGACCCTTCCATAAGTTTTCAAACTTACCGTGCTTTCCCTTATCTTCATTCCGAGCATCCCACTTCAAAACTACCTCATCCAACTGAAACTTATCTGTCTTTGCCTTCCTGTCATAAATCTTCTTGATGCGCTCCTGCAACTTGAAATTATTTTTAAATACCTCCTCCCGTTTCTGCTGTAAGTGAATCATCTGATTAATCCTCCGCTGCATGGGATCTTCCTCACTACCAGCTTCCTGAAGCAATTTTACCACCGGGACAGCAAGCGAGGTAGGAAAAACCGTTTCTATCCCGTACACCAACTCGAAAGGAGACATGCCAATATACTTTTTCTGACTTACCCTATCAGCCCACAGTGCATTCACTAATTTCTTGTGCCAGCCCTTTTTGTTGATTTCCAGAAATTTCTTAATGATATTCACCAAGGACTTATTTGAAGATTCCGCCAAGCCATTTCCTTGCGGATGGTAGGCGGTCGAATGTCCCAAGCTGATATTGTACTTATAGCAAAATTCAACCATTCTCTTAGACTTGAAGGCTGCTGCATTATCTGTGATTATTTTACTAGGACACCCAAAACGTGACAGAATATTGTTTTCAAGAAAAGAGATAATTACCGCATCCGTGGCCTGTCGAGTGGGAATCGCCTTGACCCACTTTGTGAAGTAGTCCGTAGCTGTCAATATCCATCTATGATGTTCGGAAGATGCTGGGTGGATTTCCCCGATAAAATCCAATCCCCACTGCTGGAATGGTGCACTAAATTCAATTGGTTTGAGAGGCAAAGGCTGTAATTTTTGCTTCCCTTCGAAAATTTGACACTCGTGACAATTTTTAACAGCCTTATATACATCAGAAAACAAAGAAGGCCAATAATACCCTGCCCTTAGAATCTTATTTGTTGTGGTCTTCCAAAACAAATGGCCTCCGCAGTCACCTTTGTGAAATTCCTCCAAAACTCTTTGAGCTTCCTCCTCTACCAAAAAATTCAACAACACTCCCCCAGGGTCTTTCCAATACAATGCAGAATTCAAGATAAAAAATTTTGCAGCTCTCAACTTCAATGTTCTACTCTTATTTCTAGGCATCCTGGGAGGTGGAGATAAATTCTGAAGCACGTATAAAATGTCAGCATACCAAGGGGAAGAAACAAAAATATCAGATACCTGAACTGACGTACTTTCCTCATCTTTATCGGACATGGCAGCGATCAAATTTATATCTAGAGCATGCAGATTTGTTTCAGCCATATGCTTGGCGAGTCCTTGTCCTTTGATCAGCTTGGTCGGTTTAATCTCCACATCGTATTTTAACAACGCAGCTATCCACTTACCCCATCTTCCCTCTGGATCTGCCTGTACCAAAACATCTTTAACTGTTGTGTTAGGAACATATGCTATATTGTGGGAATGCAGTATATAGACACGGAAGTCTTTCAAGGCCTTTACAAGCGCAAGTGCTTGTTTCTCAATAATATTGTATTTCAATGCTCCGTCCCTTATAATCCGACTGAAAAATGCAATGGGCTTCTCAACTCCATCCCTTTTTTGCATTAAAACAACTGCCAATGTGTGCTCAGAAGCAAAAGAAAACAAAATGAAGTCCTGTGTGTAGTCCGAGCTGATTAAAATAGGGGCTGAAGAAAGAGCTATCTTTACCAAATTAAATGATTTCACCGCCTCTTCTGTCCACTTTACCTGACTGTCTTTTTTCAGCATGTTCGTGATTTCTCTAAGATGCTCTGCAAGATTTGGAATGAAACGACGCAGAAAATTCATTTTACCATTAAATGACTGTATTTATTTCTTGTTCCGGGGCTGTTCAATCTGCTGTATGGCTTCCACAGGTGTAGGATCAACACAGATGCCATCTTTCGATATGATGTGGCCAAGGAGCTTGCCTTCATCCATGGCAAAAAGACTCTTTTTCGGATTCAGCGAAATGCCATATTTTCTGCACTTCTGGAAAACAATTTTCAAATGATATAAATGTTTCTCATCAGAATTTGAAAACACAGTTAAATCATCAAGGTAAACAACTTAAAATACATCTTTCTCGTTGGCAAAAGCCATGTCCATTGCACGCTGAAAGGTGGCACCTGCATTCTTCAAACCAAACGGCATTTTTTCATAAGGAAACGTTGCCCATGGTGTGGTGAACGCAGTCTTGTCACGATCATCTTCCTGCACTAAGATTTGGTTGTATCCTGAGTATCTGTCGAGTAGTGACATCCTTGATGCTCCAACTACTCGCTGCAAGATATGGTCCATTTTTTGCAGCGGATAATTGTCTTTTAATGATACCTTATTCAAATTTATGAAATCGATACATAAACGGATCTCACCTGTTTTCTTTCTCACGGGCACCAAATTTGATATCCAATCTGAAAATCGGATAGGCACAATGATTCCTGACTTATACAACCTGTTTACTTCTTTTTCAATCGATGGTAGTAGCTTTGGATTGATTCTCCTCAACTTTTGAAGAAAAGGCTTCTGATTTGGTTTGATAGGGATAGTATGCTGAATGATATTAGTGTCATATGTTTTTAGATCTGAGTAATCCCACGCAAAAGCATCAGAAAATGAAGACAACAATTTCACATACTCCGCCCTTACCTTTGGTGACAATGACTTTGATAACTTTACCATCTTGGGATTCTCAGCTGTCCCAATATTTACCTCCTCAACACCTTTCTCAGTCGGCCTCAATGTCGGTTTGCGGGCTACATCGTCTTGATCAAACAGTTCTTCCAAAGGAATCAATCCCTTGGGAATGATGTTATCCTTAAGTTGCAGCACTTCCATTTGATTTATTTGTATATCATCATTACCATCATCATGTTCTGTATCTATGGAGGTGTCTTTAAACTTACCCTTATTCTGCAGAAATTCACTAATCTCCTCATCATCCTGAAAGACTTGCCAACATCGCCGATTGTCTGGAACGGTGGGGCGGTGTTTCACATGAATCTCGAACTTGTTGCTGGAATTCATTGGAATTTTTAAATTGCTTGTTGCCTTAGCAAGTCCATCAGCAACATCATTTTGTATGCGAGGCACACATGTCAAGGTATGATCATAAAATAATTTCAGAATGTCTAAAACTGCATTGCGGTAAGCCCTCATGCGAGGATGCTTGGCCTGAAACTCACCTTTAACCTGCTTTATCACCAACTCTGAATCACCATACACTGCAATCCTTTTCGCTTTCAGCTTTCTAAGAATCTTAAGGCCAGCAATTAGAGCCTCATATTCCGCTTCATTATTAGAACAGTCAAATGCCAGCTTGTAGGAACACACTCTCACATTGCTCGGAACCTTATCCGGAGAGGAAAATGGACTACGAATCCAAACACAAATTCCAGCACCGTCACTACCCACTGCGCCATCAAAATCCATGGTCCAAAGACCATCTTCATTGTCCTCTAAATGCTGAAATTGCGCCAGCTCTATTTTTTCTGTTTGCTGCCCATTGTCTTTAGCTGATTGCTCCACAGTAGCTTGTTTTTCTCTTCTTTCTTTTTGCAGAACTTCTCTAAAATTATCAGTGATTTCTGGTATATCTTCCGCCTGAACTAATTGACTATCTATATCATTAAAACTATCAGCAAGCAACACAAACGACTCTAAGTCGCTATGTACATAATTTACAGGATGATTGATTGGCTTCTCTTTGCTGGTTATCATGTATTTCATCTTCTGCTCTCGATATAACTTTCTCATTTGACCGAAGACTGGAATTGTCACATAAGAGAAATCTAACTGAAGTGTGCCTTTCAACTTTTCCCCCCAAGATCTTGAAAGGAGCATCCCAAATCGCGGAGGAATGTCTGCCACAACCACATCCATCAAGACATTCTTCGCTGGAATTTGATCTAAGCTTACAACCAAATCTTTGATGAGTCCTATACACCTCACACGGCTGGAATCAAATGAATACAAATCATGATATTTTCTTGTAATGTCTAGTCCCAATTTTTCCATGATCGCCTCTGGCATCAAATTGTGCGAAGCACCCGAATCGAACATGGCATTGTGCAAAACATATTCATGTAACCTCAAACTGATATAAAAGGGAGGAACATCACTGTCAGGGGACTCACCATCTAATGCAGGCCCGAAAATCAATTCTGGCTGATCATCCTCAACATTTACCGTATCGAACATTGGATCAAAGTTCAGAATTTTGGAGACTTGACTGCGGTAGCTGCTGTTCTTCATGATTTCTGTCAAGGGAATAGATATTTTTAATTTGGAGATTTCATTTTCCAAACTAAATGCTGAAATTTTTTCGACTTCTTTGACCGGAACTTCCTTCTTTTCAGCCTTATCTTTCACTATGTTTGACTGATTTACCTTTTCTGTTGATGATACCTTACTAGCTGCGGGATCAATTGTCTCTTTTCCTTTCTTCTGTGGTATCGGTGAATCTGCCTTTGGTGCTGAAGCTTCTTTTCGTTTCTGAATTGGATTTATGGGCACATCTCGGCTTCTCAATGAGTATTGCTTCTGTTGAGCGGACAAAGCATTCAAATATCCTCTTTGGTAATCATCTGACTCTTCCTCTAAATCTGCATCATTTGCTAAAATGAAATCTTCATCTTTCTGTGCAGCTGAACTTTCTCCATATTCTTCATCCTCAGTAATGTAAATAGGCAGATCGTCGGGAGTAAAGAAATGATTTTGCTCACCTACTACATCATCATCATCGTTTGAATCTTGAATCACAAAATTCTGCAAAAGAGGTGTTTTAATCTGCTGCTGGGGTGCCGGCTCTTGTGGTCTTTGTTCACGCTGCTTAATTCTGAACTGTGGCTGCTGCTGGCCACGGTAGTTTGGATTCCGAATCTGCGTTTCTGGTTTGTCAAGGTTCATTCTTTTGAGCATATTTTCCATCTCACGAATCAAGTGCTATTCGGATGTAGATGTGGAAGGCTCTTCCTTTATAGTCACTCTTTTCTCTGCTTTCAACCGTGCTCTCTTATCGTTCAGATTCGCCTCAACACTAACGGCAATCTTCTGCATATCTTCTAAGGTAGGTGGATCTCTGTCACGTAGCGAATAAGCCATCTCCGGATCAAAACCATCCAGGAATTTTAGAAGAGCTGACTTTTTAGACGGTCTTAAGTCATCTGGAATTGCATTATATACTGTATTGAATCTGATAATAAAATCCTGAACGGACTCACCAGGATTACGCTTGATGCTGGTATACTCTGAAGTGATTTGCAGCGGATCCTTTTTCATCTCCCATCGATCTAAAAACTGTGTCTGAAGGTCTTGCAATGTATTGATACTTCTGGCCTGTAGAGCTCTGAACCATTTACGAACCTCTCCTCCAAAATTCTGGGCAAACAATCTCATTGAAACATTTTCTGCATCAACTTCATGCAGGTCCAAAAAGTCTGTCATTCGGACAATATGCTGCTGAGCTGATATACTTTGTGGTGTGCCATCAAATATGGGAATCTTTCTCTGGTAATCAGCAGGCATAGGATCTAAATTGGCCGGCAAAGCAAGAGGTGCAAATCTGGCTGCCATGACTCTTGGCGGATTTATAATCTGCTGTCTAGGAGAAACAAGAGGACTGGGAGCAATAGGTGAATGAGGTGTATGCGGTGGAGACGGAGGAGAAACTATTACTGATTGCTGATCAGAAATCTCAGGCTGAACCGGAATGGTAGGGATAAAGGAAGGTTCAGTGGGGGTCTGTGAACTAGATGCAACTTCAGATGGCCCAAGAGTTTGTGAAGCAGATTCAGTGAATTCGGGAATGTTGGTAGCCACAATGGAATCTTGCAACTGTCTTTCCAAGTGATATGAAACAAATCTAAATTGCAAATCTTCAAAAAAAAATGGATCCAGAACTAATCTTGATAACTCAGTTTCAGAAAAATTTACAAATAAGGATGTTTCAAATCTTTCATCAAAAGGAATTTCATCAACATATATAATTTTCACAGGACAGGAAGCAGATCTAGAAAGTGATCTGGAACTTCCAGAACTCACTTGACTTTCTCTTTCAGAACTTTCTTGACTTCCTTGTCTTCTAAGGATCCTAGGAATCAGATTTGGATTTTCAAATATCGTTGGTGGATTAGGGTCAGGATTTGACCTAGTATTCCTTCTTGAAGCCAGTGTATTGATCTTCTAGGGATAAATTTCAAGGAACACAATCAATTATCTTCAGCCTTTCGACTTCTAGACTCAATCATCCAAAGGTCTAGAACGAACAAGTATACTGGGGTAATTTGCAAATCAAGTGCTGCATTCACAAGCTTACCGGAGATCGACTGAAGCAGCGTTTATCTACTTCGCTGATGCATAGCAAAAGCGTTTCGAAAGCTACCTGGCATGACTTTAGACTCCATCTAAGACTTATGATACAAACACATCAACAAGCAAACCATTGAGATTTTTTATCCCCAGTATGGTCACCACTATGTTAGCGCTCAAATCTACCCTAGGCTGAAATAAGGTAAAACTCAAGGCTACATCAAACCACGCTCAGCCTCGTAGCTAGCCCTACGAGGACAGGAGAGGGCTCTCTCCGGGTCTATCTCGGCAAAGGATCTTCAAAGGGGCTGAGATGACTTATAATGAACAATGAATATTGATTTTAGGCTAGTAAAGAGATAGGAATGTTTGATTTTGATTTTTTGGGTTTTTGTTGGAGAAATGGGAAAAAACAATTTTGGGTCCGGGGATAAGGCCAGATCTTTGCAGAATTCGAGTTGGGGCGAGGTAGGCAATAGTCTTGATGCTTTTGATTGAGTATATGGATGGATCAGAAAGACAAGGAGCTAAAAAGGGCAAGGATGAACATGGATCCTTTTCAAACAGGCGAAAACATACAAAACTAAATGAATTCAAAGGCAGAGCACTGTAAACAATGGATTCAACCTCATCTACTCATTAATTTTAGTTTCAGAAGCATAAGAAGGGATGGCATACATTTAACATGAAATAACTTACAATAAACTGAGAGAAAACACCATTAAGAACTGAAAGCCACAAGAATCCCAACAGGTGCTGCAAAACCTCTGATCTTTCCTTAGCCAAAATATGAAAAAATATGTACAATAGTGCCAAAAGTTTCCCAAGAGTCCAACCTGTAGAAAGTCTCAAAAATTACAATATATAGATCAGTCTAACCCCTTCCCATGCCTCTAGGGGTCGAATTCCTTCTTTAGGGATCAGTTTCAACCAAATTCTAATCAAGGAACTAAAATCTAGGCAGCTAACAACTTGCCTCTAAAAGAGTGGAAACTGATTCATTTACATGATTTTCACTTTTTCGAGAGTGAATCTTCTAGAATAGGTAAAAATGAGCCAAAGTTACATGACAACCATCAATTTACATCATGAAAACCCAAAAATTTCATCCACAAGAAAAACTGGTCCCAACTGGTCGAAATTCTGAGCTGGAAGTTGAAAATTCAGCCAAAAATCTATGTGGGTAGCGCGCGTGAGCTGTATGGGTAGCGCGCCTTTCAGCCTGATTGTGAGGCACCTCCAGGCATCCAAATTGAGCTCATGATAGCTCGTTGGAAAGCCCTAGATGTTGGCTATCCAACCCAAGTGGAATTTCCCAATTTGGAGCTGATTTTCCCCTCCAAAACTTCATTCTCCCAGAAGTACTTCCTGCTAGTGCAAAAGGTGGCAGCAAGGTGGTTTTCATGGTGTTTTTTGGCCTTTTGACCATCCAGAATCTGATGAAATGCTTTGGAAATGCATGATCATGCATAAATTACTATGACAAACCCAAAAATGCAAAGATTTGCTTCAGCAAGTGTCCCGAACAAAAGTGAGCATATCGACGCGCTACCCGTATAGCGGAAAAATCTGTTTTTGGACCAAAATATTTCAAAATGACAAAAATTTCTCCGAATTTGCTCAAATTCAGAGAAAAGACCCTCCATCATGTATCATGCCCAGCCAACAAAGCCTCGGCTAAAATCTGGAGTGGATGAGGCCTTTTCGCCGTTTTAGTGCTTTGCTCAACCTCCTCTTCAGAATCTTCATCCTTGCCTTGCAGACATGCATGCGAGCCCAATAATGACCTTTCATGTGACGAAGCATATCTTTGTCTCTGTTGGCCTTCTCAATCAACTTCTCCAAATGAATGTTAACCCGTGTGAGTACAGAATCTCGATCAATTGGTGTCATGTCGCCAGGTCTCTTCCGGGCCAATTGTCGATCCTCACGGATTCGCCGCAGCTCATAAAGTTCGTGCTCATCCTCCAGCTGTTTGTTACGCTGCTCCAGGTAGTTTATCACCCACTGAGCCTTCTGCAATTTATCTTTCAGCATGTCATTCTCGGCCCTCTGCTCCTGGATGGTCTCTTTCAGTTTCGAGCTAGGAGAGCTCGCATCAACATCAATGATCGTGAAATCCGTGTCCCGGCCTCCTGATGGGCCCTCATCATGCATGGGATTTTTTCCCCTGTCCTGGATCTGTACCTGTGCTGAAGAAGAAGGTGAGACCCCTTCCACATCATGTGGAGATAATACTCGCTCTGCTGATGGAGTCGGCAAGACCCCTTCCACCCTGGGTGGAGATAATACTCGCCGTGTAGCTGCAAATAAGGCCCTGTGGCCTCGCTGATATGTCACAAACAATGGAGCGCTGATATGCTCAATCTCGGGAATGCCAGGCTGGTGTGAAGGCTCTCCCGCATCATGAACTACCTCGGGAGGCGGCTGTGACGCTGTGAAAAAGTCACGAGAGATGAAATCCTCCCAAGTGATGCCCTGCTGCGCCAACTGATGTAACACTATGATATTGATCAAAGCTTAATGATATATACTTCTATGCTGTTGTGCTGGGCTCTTCTTCTGTACAAAAATCATCATCCTCTCTATGTTGCGATACATGAAGTACAGAATGTTCATCATACGTACCCTCGTGAAGTGCATCAACAAACGAGCATGGTACGCAAAGAGACGCGAGAATCTACCCTCGCAACTGAAATACCGAATGATGAGTTTCATCAGTGGTGCAAAAACATCCCTCAGGAATCTGAAAGGAAAAACTCTGCCCAAGTGCCTCATATACCCAGGTTTGATGTATGGCTCATAGTGGAATTTCTCTAACTGCTGACGTTTGTTCCATTCCTCTCCCAGATTTGGTATGCCAGTGGCCTGAGCAATAGTCATTGGTGACAGAATGAAATCTACTCCAGCAAGATTTACACGGCCATCATGTAAATGTAGAACAAACAGACGAGCTAGTTCACGATGAAGCTGGGTTTGTGAAATCATCTCACAGAATCGAAAACATGACTGATACCGAAAACAATCCATTGCAAGCGGACATGCCTGCAATTGAGCCAAAGAAGTAGGCTCCTCCCTGAGATGTTTACCACCTTTGCCACCTTTGTGAGGCCTCCGTGGCACATTACCTTCTGCCGTGGAATCACTGTCAGACTCCTGCTCATAAACTGAGTTTGTCTCTGACATGGCTTTGAAAACAAGATATTTGCAATATGGATGCTGATATAGGTGCAGTGAAGGCAAAATTTTAATGTATGTTCAAAACCCAATAAATGTCACACATGTACCCAAGTATCATAGGAAAACAAAATCATAATGAGGATGGCTCTGTTTTAATGGCATAAAAACTATCACTGTTTTGATCACAAGTAAGTTTGACAAATGAGTACCA
>CM076579.1:1676196394-1676267363 GCA_034641835.2 Pinus albicaulis | reverse complement strand
TTTGATATTGTTGCTAGTTGTCGTTGATCACAGGTTCGACTCTCTACGATTTCTTTGGAGCGAGGCCTCGTAATCAAGGCCGACGGTTTACCCGATTTACCATCCACGAAATGTGGGGAAAAAAAGAGGTATGTGTATTAGGAAAATAAATTGTTTGGTTTATTGAATTTTTTATTTTTAATTTTTTTCTGAGGAAAATCGAGCAGATCCACCCAAATGAATCACATCTTGCCGGTCAAATTAATTAGAGTCTAACCCCGAGGGCATCAAGGAGAACTAAACCCGTGACCTCCCAATGGTGAGGTGCTTTAGCAACAAGACCTCGACCAATTAAGATAACTCTTGGGGCTGTTTATTGAAATTTTATTTTGTGTTAATATTTTTTCTAATAAAATTAAAAGATTAAAACATGGACAAAGTGTATATTCCATATAACACAATAATATTTTTACATATATTTATTTTCATGTGTTGTATATGTGAGTCTTCTTTTTAGACCAACCCATATCACATATACAATTTTAACCCATTACGTATACATCACATATACATTTAAGTATGTATTCCTCCCTAGGGGTCATATCATAATACTCTTTTTCTAAAATATTTATCCTCGAATCTTTGTAGCTAAGGGTTTTACATGCAATTAAATCAGGTAATAGGATGTCCTTATATTCCTACTCTCACATTGCTACTGATGACACTCCAATCATCTGAATTCAATTATTTTTTATCAGTTATTGCATCATTTTCTTTCCTTTGACTCCATGTGATGTTGTTGTGACTTCTCAAATTTGTTGTAGTTGTTGATATTTGATAATGTTATGTCATATAATCTTTCTATGATGCCATGTTTCATGAATATCATTGGTTTTTCCATCTTCTTACTTCATAATGGTGATATCAATCTTCTTGTCTTTCTTCACAACTTTCTTGATAATTAAGATGCCAATACGACTTCACCTTTGATTGCTTATTTCATTTTGCACACTCATATAATCAATCGTTTTGTCAAAGAAAATAACATCATTTATCCTTTATGTTGGGGCTTTGATTGCATTAGTCTTTGATACAATATTATTATATTCAACAAGTACATCCCCAAGCTATAGGTCAATTTCTTCACATATTTTCCGGTGACCTTCTAGAATCTCATATTCCTTCTCCTTTCCAACAGGGAAAATTTCAAGGATGAAAGTTTATCTTAAAGTTTAAAAACCTTAGTGAATCTTACTAGTTCATTCATGCAAACTGTAAAATGTTTGGTGATATTTTTATAAAAATATTCAAATTTTAAATGGTTTTATATATTCACTATAAATTCTTAGCAAATTTTAAGGTAAAATATTTGTATACTAGAAAATTTGGGCGAATAATTTTTAGGAAAAACATAAATTGATAAATATTTCTTTTTGAAAAATTATGGAAAATTAACCCACTTGCAAATATTAGCCCCTAAAATTTTCCTTACTTTCCAACCTACAATGTGATGTCATCAATCAAATTCTAATAATTTTTTTTAATTCTCAATTGTGTTCTTTATTATACGTCATACGGATTCTTCAACCTTCTTGCAAATTTCATCTTTAAGTCTTTTAGTGGTCTTCTATTCAATTATCCTTGTAGTATCTTCTTTATTATTCATTAGTTAAAATACTTGTATATGTTTTTTAATATTTTGAACATTGTTAAATAAATCTCAATTATGCACCAAGAATCTTCAAATTTCTTCATCTTTCTTTTTCGATTCTTCCTTAACTCATTATTTTCGTACTTTATTTTAATAATATTTTCTTGTTTTAATGTATGAACCTCTTTCACCACTGCAAAACTCATTTTATTTATTAGCTTCATTGGAACTTTTTTATTTAGCTTCATTTATTTGATCCTCACCTTCAATTTTATGTTCGTTGGTCAAATTTCTTGAGAAAAGGTTTTCAAATTCTTGCCACATAGTGGGTGTTGTTATCTTCATCAAAAATCCACCATTATCAAACTTCACTATAAAATGAATACAGGAAAACCAAGTACTATCATGTAGAAAATCAATTTTTAAAAGAGATTTGCTAAGATAAATATTAGTTTAGAAATTCAATTTATAAAAATGTTAGAACCTTATGGTGGATGCAATGTGATGCTAGATATGGGTTAGAGATAATATTTTGAATTATGAAACTTTGTTGTTCACTCACATTAACAAGTGATCTGTTGAGCATGAATCCATGCAAATAATTTCATTTAGTGTTTCGTGTGTTCAGTATATATATACATATACATATACATATACATATACATATACATATACATATACATATACATATACATATACATATACAGGAATAGAAAGATTTTGCGTAAAGGAGAAAACACTACTTTTTCATCCAAGAATTCTTCCAAATGATTATTCAAATCTAACATGGTTGTTAGAAAACCGTCTTCAATGTTTTTTATTTACAAATGAAAATTTTGTTGCTTGGTTTTGGTGTTGCATCATAATATTATGCATGAAATAGAAGAAATTGGATGCCTATCAAATTTATTACAACAATGTCTTAATAGATCCAATGTGTACTCTTGAATAATCTATTCATGATTGTTTGACCATTGCAACTTCTATGGAGAATATTGTTGGTAAGGCCTTTGCAAGTATTCTCTCTATGTTGTATTTATGAATACATAAAATCCCAATAGGTGGTCATTCAACAACATATTTGGATAAACCTTCTATTAATTGTAAGTACCTTCTTATTTATTTTTATTTCTTGATTTTTTATTCATAAGTTAGGGAGAGTGAAAGTAAAAATAATGGGGGAGATGATGGCTACAGTGCTTTATGATGCCACTAATTGGTTCTGCAATTTTCATGGTCATGGGAACAGAGCCTCCTCCCTACCTAGGTTTTTTTCCTATAAGTGACATGTTAGCTCATAATGAGTATATTTTTGTCATGGATTTAAACCCTGTTATTTTTTTGGCCCTATGCCATAAATAATTAGAGTTTACCCTAAGTATCATCCTCATAATATAATATTTCATTTTCCAAAGTAGTATTAATTGCATCTCAAAAAACATGAGAGATATATGTACCTAGTCAACTGATAAATCCATAATTGAAGTTTTATCGAGGTGGGCATCCCTATAATAAGGCTCATCTTGAACTCCAATGTTTCCAAAACATGATATTTATTGAAAATTTATTCAAAAGATTTTCTTTGAAAAATACGACTTATTACAAGCAATATGTCCAAGTCCTCAACATGGAAAAGGGAAGCACATCATGATTGCGGGAATATACCATGGTAAAGTTATTATAATCTCAATCTATTTATACCTCTGACATTGCACATGGGTTACCAATAATATTTGACTTACTTATAGCGTTATGAGAAATTCCTTAACCTATGTCAGGATCGTTAGGACAACCATATTCTTCCAACAAGTGAGATAGCAAACATTTTTCTCTATAATTCCTCTATAGCATGTGTTGTTTCCATGTCAAAAGTGAATTTGAATTCATGTTTATGATTCCTTGTATATTGAATACACATGCATTGTTCAAATTTAATTTAACCTTACATGAAATGATGATGTGTGTAGGTGATGATAACGTTTCTTTGTTCATGGTGCATTGTGGGAGACTTAGGGAGGATCTTGTGGTATGTAGAAGAGTTTTATTGTTACACAGTAATTTTTTTCCATGCTCATTTTCCCATCCCTGATCCTGAAATGCCCCGTGACAGATCTTATGCAATGTTTCCATTGTTAATAAATATGCTAACATATCCCCTTGAAGATCCAAAGAAGACTTACTTGAAATATTACTGAAGAAACTTGGTCAAATTCCTAATTTCCTGGGTCAGTTCCCTTCCTGGTGCCATGACCACACTAATGTCCTTTTCCCAGTTCTGTCCCAATGTTGTCAGCGCCATAATTTCTTGGAAAACTGCATTGATCCCCTTTTTGGCAGTGCTTCCTCAAATGTAGGAGAAGCTTCGATCTCTAGAAGCTCAAGGGTGACTAGTTGGTTGTTGAACAGAGATGATAAGCTCAAGCTCTCTCATTTTAGGGACTTGATCTCATCCATGTGGGATCATCCCTTAGAAAGTGGGCCTTCCTCCTCCTTTCATGGGCTCCCAACCTCCTTCTCCCTGCTATAAATTCACATCCCTCATTCCCCCAAGTTTAGAGCTTGGTTGATCATTATCAAACTTGTCTGAAATATCATCCCTTTGCATGCTAGAATCGTGATTTAGCCTAAGTGCACGAGAGAAGGAATGATTTTGAGCTGGGTGAAGGACTCAGATTTTAACCTAAGGATGCCTCCAACATCAAAGCCCAGTTGTAAGTTATCCTTTTGTAATTTATCAATAATAACATCTGATGTTTGCTTTATATATTTGTCTACACGATTATGCAAATATTTTGGTACTCCTTGATCTACTAGATAGCTAGTGTTTACGTTTATTATATATTGTATCACGTTTGATGTTGTCTCTCGATCATCCACAAGTATTCGTATGTCATAAGTAGTAGGAAGAGAGCCTACAAGGATCATGGATTGAGGTCACCATCAACGGATCCAAGGATAGCAGTTAGAAAAAGGTATTTATGTCTCTTTCATCTTTGCATTGTAAGGATTAGTTAAGAAAGCTTATATTAGAAAGAATCTCGTGTTGCTAGACCCACTTTAGGGCTAGAGAGATTGCCTCTATCCACAGAGGGGATTTATCTTGACAACATTTACTGAGAAATGAGAAGATATTTTGATGAAAAATAGATGGTTTATTAAAATATGTGAAGTTCTAGGTTCATTGGGTGTAGAAGGAACTAGAAGTTCTTGGTAATTTTTTGATGATAGCATGAATTTTTGAAGGAATTGGGTAGCAATTGGCATATGGATAAACATGTTTTATTTCTCTCCATTGAGTATCAATGGCTTATTTATGTGTTTGATAAATAATTATCATGTGTTCATTTATATGATCCTTGATTTTTTCATGAAGATACATGTTTTCACCCATTGTTATGTTGAATCAACATCTACAATAACATATGTGAAGGAACTTATGAACATGAATGTGCCATATATGCAAGGGGGGTTTTATAAGCTATATAGGGCTAGTTTTATAAGTTATACATGTACATATGATGGTTATGTGTTCCTTGGTGATGTTTTAATACTAAATGTATAAAATATAACCAAGGGAGTTAATTTGATCTTGTAATTTTCTAAAACAAAATATTGAATCCTTCTACAATTTGCAGAAACCAAATTCGATCACACAATCAAATAACAAGTAAGAGAAATAAATAATCAATCACACAACACAATATGTATATGGGGAAAGAAACTTCTCAAAACCCTGCTATCTATATATTGTATAAACTAAAGACCATGAAACAATACAATGCTTTTCTCTCACTCATAAACCTATGCTCTCTGTTGAATGACTCACTTTGATCTAGGAAAAATAATTCAAATACTTAACCAATTCTCAGCCTCTGTCTGACTAGCCTTCCTCACGCATTCTTGGAGGAATTGTGGCCCTATTAAATAGGAAATTCCCAAGAATTGATTGCGCAAAACTTCCAAGGCTTCCTGATGACTCCATACATTTCAGAAGAGAGGAATAACATGTTCCGAGTTTTTTAGTAACCCAATGTTTCAGACTTCTTAAGTGAGTCCATCTTTAGGTGTAAACGCAAAATATTCCTTGAGAATAATTGTGAGGATTAGGGCAAGGGGATAATTATATATATAATTATCCCCTTGCCCTAATCCTCACAATTATTCTCAAGGAATATTTTGCGTTTACCCCTGAAGATGGAATCACTTAAGAAGTCTGAAACGTTGGGTTAATAAAAAACCCGGAACATGCTATTCCTCTCTTTTGAAATCTAATTCACCTATATGGAATCTCTTTTTAAAGACTCTATACATGACATGTACAAGTTTCTAATTATACAACTGATAGTTATCTTCCCTTTAACCTCAAACTCAACTTGGCCTTCCTTAGAAGTGACATGCAACAACTATTTATACTGAATTATCAGTTAATTGATTGACCACTACTTGTGAATTAAATCATATTTAATTCATTGGACCTCTCACTAGCTCAACTCTTAGTTAGAACTAGTTAAACTAATTTTAACTCAATTAATTGAGTTAACTAATTAAAAATCACAAATAATTGTAACTGGACCCACTAAAATCATGGGAGAACTATACATGCCTCCTATCTGACCCTAAACTCGAATTTCCTAATCTAACTAAGTCTTCCTGACTCAGTTAACTAATACAAGTTGTCATGAGATGAAATTACAATTTCTCTTCCAATTTAATTAAGGGAAAATTAAATCAGAATCCCCCTTTGGGTGCCATTTGAACACTCCCTCTCAACAAGAAAGGGATTATATGCTACCTTGATCTTGTCTTTGTAGACTCGAATTTTATTCTTGGTTGCTCCTTCGTTAAGATGTATGCATCCTGATCCTCCGTGGGAATGTACTCTAATGAAATAATCCGCCTCTACAAACAATATTTGAGATGGTGATACCGGATATCAATATGCTTGGACCTGTCATGAAAAAATTGATTAACCGAGAGTTTTATGTAACTCTGGTTCTCACAATGTATCCCTGTCGAATCCATATGTTGACCAAACAAACTAACAAGTATCTTCCTCATCCAGATGGCTTCACATGCTACCTGACTGGCCACCATGTACTTTGCCTATGTTGAATTGAGTGAAACTGATCTTTGTTTCTTCTTGTACCAGGAAAATGTTGTTGATATTATGCTGAAGATGCCCCCTGATGTGCTATTCCTGTCGGATGGACACCCTGCCCAATCTGCATTGGTGAAGCCTCGAAGCTTCACTCCACTTTGTCCGTCTGTATCATAGCCCATAATTTGTAGTGCCTCTGAGGTATCTCAACACATACGTGTCTGCCTTTGAAAAGACCTTAGTAGGATTAACCATAACTTGACTAAGTTGGTTAATTGTGTAGCATATGTCTGGTCGTATGTTCACCAAACACATGAGTGAACCCACAAGCTTCATGTAAATAGTATCATCCACTACTTCACCCAAAGTAGAATCCTCCTTCCTCCAGTTTCCTTCTAGAGGAGTTTCCATGGGTTTCCTACCCTCCATGTGAACTTCCTGAGAATCTCGTTGGCATGCTTGCCCTGAGATACAAATATCTCCCCATCTATTTTCCATATTTTCAATCCCAAGAAATAGTGCAAGAGCTGCATGTCCATCTCAAATTATCTTTCAAGATCCTCTTTGCAAGACTTGATGAGTTTCTCATCACCTGTTAGTAAAAGATCATCGAAATAAAGTGCAAGAATGAAAATATTACCATCTACCACATTCTGATAAAGGTTCACATACGCTTCACTCTTGGTGAATCCCAACCCGGTGAAATAACTATCGATCCTAGTGTACCATGTACCAGGTGCTTGCTTCAACCCATATAGTGCTCTTTTGAGTCTGCACACATGCAACTCCCTATCTAAGGTCTCAAAACCTTTCGGTTGCTCAATGCACACCTCTTCCTTAATAAATCCATTGAGAAAGGTTGTCTTTACATCCATTTGATGTATCTTCCATCCCATCTTTGCTGAGAGTGCAAGTACGGATCTAATAGATGAATACCTTGCGACTGGTGCAAAAGTATCATCATAGTCAATCCCCTCTACTTGAGAGAACCCTTTGACCACAAATATAGCCTTGTGCTTCTCCACACTCCCATACGTTTCTTTCTTCACCTTGTAGACCTACCTGGATCCTACAACTGGCTTCCCCACTAGTCTCGGGACAACTTCCCATGCACTTTTTATGATAATGGAGTCATACTCCTCAACCATGGAATCAACTCACACTAGTTTTTTCAGTTCTTCCTCAAAAGAGGATGGTTCTATCTCAATACCTTCACTCATAAGATCCATATATCCAGTGTATCGCTTTGGGGACCTTATTTTCTTGCGTTGTGATGTGGGTGCTCCCACATTCTCTCTCACATCTAGCAATGATATGTCAACCTCTCTTGTGCGATTTCTTCCATCTCTGGTGGATGGATCTGCATGAGTGGTTTCTACCACTCTTTGTTCCTCTACTTGTGGCTGCTCCACATCTTGAGGTTCTTCTTTTGGATCCAAGAGCTCCTCAACTACATGCAACTCAAGCTCCATCTCAAGGGACAATCACATGGATTTATCTTCATCGAATTTCACATCTCTTTTGACCATTTTTATCCTGTGTGCTAGCAAGAAAACCTGATAATTGTGAGGTGTATCAATGTACCCCACAAATATGCCCAACTCTTTTGTTGGATCTAGCTTCTTCCTGGAATATTTGGTCACATGGAAATAAATAGATGAACCAAAAATTTTAAAATATGACGCATCTGGTCTCTTACCATAAAAATCCTCTTATGGTGTACTCATCCCAAGCATCCAATGAGGACTTATGTTTTGCACAAATCATCCCAAGTATCCTCAGAGCCTTCACCTTCTTCCCTGTATCTTTCTCGACAAGTGCCTTGAACTCATAAAACTTGGAGAACGTTTGATCTTTCTTCTGCATGAATATAATCCAACACTTTCTTAAAAAATCATTAGCAAAAATCACATAATACATGTGTTTTGTTGTGGAAGTTGTCGAGAACGGTCCACACACGTATGAGTGAATTCTCTGAAGGATCGCCTTTGCTCGACTTTCCTTATCGTTAAATGTGGCTTTGGTATACTTCCCCAATGTACACCCTTTTCATGTATCTCTCTGTGCAAGTGCACCCTTTGGAAGTCATGTAGAAATATGTTGCATGATTTTCAAAGCATTATGGTGTAGAAGGCCCAATCTCGTATTCCATAACTCACCGATATCTCGACTCTCCACCTTCTCTGCTTTCGTGCTCAAGGAAGCACAACCTTCTACATCCAATTTGTAGAAGTTATTTACTCTAACCCAAATATTTTTCACCTATCTCGTGGCTTTGTGACGAAGTAACAACTTTCCTTCACTGAAGATCACATCATAGCCATGATATTCCAACATAGCAACAAAAACCAAATTCTTCTTTAAACCAAGTGTAGAAATTATATAACATATACATGTATATATCTAGATTCTCCCGATCTAACAATATTTATCTTCTTGCTAAATACAGAATCCTTCCACTATTAATATTTTGCGGAAATTTAAAACTCAATTGCAAACACATGAAATAATAAAAAAAATCACACATAACACAGTTGTTTAACAGGAAATCCTGAAGCTAAAAACCCCAACTATCATATTATGTATCATGGAGGATCTTATAAAAATCTCATACAAGCTTAGTACATCAAACTCTCGGTACAAAACAAGTAATCACCAATATCAGTAAATCTCATAAATCCATGCCATTGATTTCTTTCCCTATTGATAACTTTGCCTCCAACTAGCAAAATCCTGCTTGAAGACCCTGTTTCAATTAGTGCTTGCCTTGTTTGCACTATCCTCATTAGCGGCTCGATGTGTGTTTGATGCAATCAATGCATCACTATAGTCACAACAGATAGTCTATCTTTCCCTTTCACCTATCTCTCCACTAGTCTCCACTGAAACTGCCATGCACTGTAGTTAACTGCTATATTGTTCAGTTGATTAATGAGTTATTATTTGTGAATTAATTAACTAATTAATTCACTCCACTCTCACTAGTGTATCATTCAGTTAGACTAGATACAACTAGCTCAAATGAGTCTAACTGATTTAAACTGAATACAACTCCGTGAACTACTCTTCCAACTTTGTCATAACTTTTCCAATTCAGTTCTAATTGATTCCTCCATGCATGAACCACCAGTAAACCCTAGGAATTAACGTTTTTCCTCCATCCCAACGATTTTTCCAAAGTACATATCTTGAAATAAAAGTGCTCAGAGAAGAAGTTGATATTTAGAGTCTGATTATTATTAAGGGCGAATAATAATCGACACATCTATTTTTAGATCGACGATATATAAATAGAATTCGTCCGATCTTCTAAAAATAGAATTTCATATATTTTTCCAACTTGAACAACCATCCAAAAATAACATCCTGCAACTTGAAATATAATCACCATGTCTAAAAATAGACATAGCCTAAAAATAGACTTACACCTAAAAATAGCCTGCGGGCCCACTTAGTGAAGGTGACTGATTTTCACTAAGTTTCATCATCTTGTTAAATCTCAACACCAAGAACATACATGACATATTTTAATGTGAGTGGATTACCTGACTCCCTCTGAAAGGTAATTGTACCTACACCGGTAGTGTTATACCTCTCACCATCACCCATCTTGATGTCCACATGGATATCCTTCTCCTCCAAGCTACTAAATAATTTTTTGTTGCCAGTCATATGGAACGAAGCTCCACTATCCAAGTACCACACAGAACCCATCACCGATGACACCATGCATGCGATGAGAGTGAAATCAAACTTGAATTTTGAAGTGAGTTATTTACCTTCCGCTCCCTTGGAGGCCTTCTTATTAGTATTATTTTGTGGACAATTTGTGGCATAGTGTCCATAATCATGATAGTGAAAACATATCACCTTTTACAAGTCTCACTTCTTTCCTGCCTTGCCAGACTCTAATTTTGAATGGGACTCCTTCCCTTTCCCTTTCTTTGACTTTCCAGCCAATGCAAAGTTCTCCTCATCATCAGTATTTGATGAGTATCCATCTCTGGTGCTCCTCCAAATCTCTTCTTGTACCAAGCCAGACCATAATCACTCCCAGTCTGGTAGATTCTCCCTCCCATTCATAGAGTCCTAGTAGTTATGCCATCTATTGGGAAGGCCTAGAAGAGCTATGCTCACCAAACTCGGGAAAAGGTGATCCCAACACTTCTAAGCTCATCTTGACATTGAGTGAACTTCGTCAAGTACTTTTGGACCATGTCGTCCTTCTCCATCTTGATATTTCTGATCTTTTCTTTCAGCGCCATCTTCCTGTGGTCGCTTCTATTCTGAAACATATTTTTCAAGGCCTTCCACATAACATATGGAGTTTCCTTTCCATGGAGACCTGAGACAATATGATATTGAACTCCTTCTAACAAGATCATTCCCGCCTTTTCTACATTCTTCTTCCATGCATCAAGAAGTTGAGCATAATTTTCTGTTGTGGGCTGGGGAATATCACTGTCAAGGAATGCATTCAATTCGTTATCCTCGAGAATTTCCTCCATCCTTTCCTTCCATGCTATGTAATTCGAATTTCCATCAAGGGCATATTCAACTCTCAAGCCATATAAAGACATCTTGATCTATTGTTAGGTCCTGAAGAATAAATCTGCAAATTCAATGTACATGTTCAAAACAAACAATGGTTCTTCTCTTCTAATTTGATTCATGGCACTATGATACCATGCATATATTATATCAACAAGATTCAATATAACCTTGTAATATACTAAAACAAAATACATAACCCTTCTACAATTTGCAGAAACCAAATTTGATGGCACAATCACATAACAAGTAAAAGAAAGAAATAATCAATCGCACAACACAAGATGTATATGGGGAAAGAAACTTCTAAAAAAATCGCTATATGTATATTGTATAAAGTCAATAACTTGAAACACTATAATGCTTTTCTCTAACTGAGAAACCTCTGCACTATGTTGAATATCTCACTCTGATCTAGGCAAAATTAGTCAAATACTTAAACAATTCTCATCCTTTGTCTGACCAGCCTTGCTCATGCATTCTTGGAGGAATTGTGGCCCTACTAAATCGGAAATTCCCAAGAATTGATTGTGCAATCCTTTCAAGGTTTCCTGATGACTCTATACATGACTTGTACAAGTTTCCAAATATACAATTGATAGTATCTTCCCTTTAACCTCAAACTCAACTGGGCCTTCCTTATAACTGACATGCAAAAACTATTTATATTGAATTATTAGTTAACTGATTGATCACTAATTGTGAATTAAATCAGATTTAATTCACTGGACCTCTCACTCGCTCATCTTTCCGTTAGAACTAGTTAAACAAATTTTAACTCAATTAATTGAGTTAACTAATTAAATCTCACAAATAATTGTAATTGTACCACCTAAAATCATGGGAGAACTCTACATGCCTCCTTTCTAACCCTAAAATTGAATTTCCTAAGCTAACTAAGTATTCCTGACTCAGTTAACTAATACAAGTTGTCATGAGATGAAATTATAATATCTGTTCCAATTTAATTAAGGGAAAATTAAATCAGAAGCCCCCTTTGGGTGTCATTTCTCGGTGCCATTTCAAAATTAAAAATATACAATTCATTAATGTAGGAGATAAATCATATAACAACATGAACAAAATCGAATCAAACATATACAAGAAATTATGTTACTTTTATTAGAAAATGAACAAGAAATATAAGCCTGCGTTTGAAGATATGAAACAAAAAATAAATGTATATAATTAAAGAGGACAAGGGATGCATGCAAAATGAATAATCTAGAGAGTCCTATTTCTCTTTCTTCTCATGGTCGAGACCCTTCATTTATGCAACATCATATCTAGTGTGGAGTGTGGAGTTGAGATTTTAAGTTATTCATCTCTTATAGGAATTTCCACATTTTTTTATTATGCATTTCTTATTGCTCTTTCTTCCTATGGCTATGTGATGTTGCATTCCACCAAATTCTTAGCAGAAAGTATCGTGTCTTGTGTTTCTTTATTTCCTTGCATTCCCTCACCTTTATACATTTCCACCCTCACATATTTCTTTCCTAAGAATTGTGTGTAGGATGTGGAGACTCTCATTCCTCTACCTTTTCTAAATATCCTTCACCCTACCACATTTCCAAGGCTTAGCCTCCTACATTCCAAAGTTTTATGGGGAATGTAGAAGTTCTCATGCTACTCCCTTTCCATACAATACTTCAACTTTCAAAATCTCACATAATGTAATCCCTTGTTATTTGTGCTTCTACATCCATTATTATAACCTCTCTCATTAACACATTGTTCTTTTGCTTTCCATATCTAATTTGTGGATGCAAACAAAAACATCCTTTAAGGTTATTGATTCCATGGTATCCCAACTTACATCCAACTCATTAGTGGCTAGCAGAACTCCCTAATTGGCTAGTTATTCCGTCAAAAAATTTCTATTATGATTCACATGGAGGGGAATGATTGTTAATACAAGCTAAATGTAGTTGGATATGCCTTTTGAGCCCAAGGAGAGTCTCTAGTTGTGTCTGATTTTGTTAAATTGGGTGACATTAAACATTTTTTTGAGTGCACTCACCAATATGTTGGAATCCCTTCCATTATCAGCTTGTCACTCTCATGAACTAAGTGTAATACCCCCACATGTTTTGACGATGTAAATACATGTACCTTTTGTATTAGGTTGGTGAGCCAGAAGTAATTTATTGGTTTGTGTGCCCGTGTAGTTGAAAAGATACTAATATGTTGATTTTTGGCTAGGTATTACCACATGTTTTGACAATGTAAATACATGTACCCTTTATATTAGGCTGGAGAGTGGGAAGTGCTTTATTGGCTCGTTTTCCCATGTAGTTGCAAAGATACTTATATGTCGATTTTTGGCTAAGTGGCTAGAGGAGCCACGATGTAAATATTGTAAATATTGTAAATGTACATCCTTAAATATTAATAAAATAAGGCTAGTTGTGGTGCCTACTCCATAGAAAGAGTATGGGGGAATCAACTCCAAGGAAAAAGGTTACAGATAGATATTTTGGTGAAAAGTGCACCTAGGGCCCATGAGAGTTCTAGAGGGTGCCACATGGAAAGTTAGGGCCATGCATATATAAAAGAAGTGTATTTTGGTATTATGGGAAGTTAAACCTACAGGAGGAAAGAGGGATTAGTCAGTGAGTCCGAGGGAGGACTCTGAGATTTACTGATGGCCAATGAGTCCTAAGTTTGGACTCTGGACTAGCCAGGGTATAGTTATTAAGTTAATTGTTCCATATCGATGCATCCATTTTATGATGTGATCCCCAATGCTAGCTCTAAGAGCTTGGTGCTTTGAGGGTTTGTTGATCTTGTTTATGGATTGGAAGCCATGGAGTTTTGGGGGGAACTCGATGTCAATTTATGGGCTTGAGGGTGCCTAGAACCCAGAGAAGAAAATTTTTTGGGTTTTCACTTTGGAAATTAGCCTGGAGGGTTCCTAGAGCCCTGGAGTAGTGTGATTGTTGAGTTGTCCCCCTCAATCATGGAGGTATGTATATTTTTCGGTTATTGTTGCCTTTGGAGTTATCGTCCTAGCTCGGGGGTGACCCGGTGGTTTAGTTTATGAACCACTATGTGTATGTCTCGGTGGAACTTGGAGAGCTCGTAGCTAGTTAGCTCATTAATAGAGATAAATACCATTTCTATGATATTTCGTATACGTATTATTATGTAAATTTATGGGTTTTGGTTATAAACCCTGATTCGGGTATTTTTCGTGGTTGCTAAGTATGATGTGTATACAAACCCTAGCCAAGGTTCGGTATTTTTGATCTTAAATTTATGTGGTGCATTAATGTGAACCTATTATGTTAATGTTGTTGAATATAATGACTTATATATGTGCTTGGTGTAATTTATTTATCATGTAGTGAATATTTTAAAATAAATATAATTTCTAGGTAGTATAAGAAATATGACAAAATTCAATGCACTTACATAGTATATTTAATGATATTTATGTGGTACTGTAGAGTGGTGTTCCCCGACTGGTTGTCGGGGACATTACAATTGGTATCAGAGCCATATTTTCAACGTTGGGACTAATTGGGCTAGATTCAGGGAAAATTCAGAAATTTACAGGTTACCCATCAATTGTTCAATGAAAGTCACAGTTGTGGAAATGGTGAAATTTCCTTAAAAATTTGGGACAAGTACCACAAAAGGGAACTTAGTGAAACTTGGCGGTTATTACAGACTAGAAATTAATTTTTTTTGGTCAAAATCTTGCCACAAAGGGCTAAATTCGCGTAAATACAAGTTACGACAGTTACAAATAAATTCCTCATTAATATAGTTATGGGAAAATTTCCATCATATCATGGTTAATTCACCCTCAAAGGTGGGGTCCCAGGTGGTGGAACCTTTGGTGAAGTACTCCCCAGTGGCAAAATACTGTCAAGACAGACTATGGCCACAAAGTGTTTGCTAAAATGTGTGAGCGAAATGTCTTCTTACAAAATACAATGATAAGAGAGCATGTCAAAAATATATATGTATTTATATATATAATAAAAACATTGAAGTATAAAAATTACTTCAAAAGGGGCATTACACATATTCGTATAAATAAATTTTTATATATTTGTATGTATAAATACAATGATATATGGTTATAATTTGTATGGATCGCATATTACATGGGAATGAATACCCAGAGGGCCTGATGAGAGCTCATTGTGGAGGACATGTTTTCAATGTTGATATTTCTTCATGTCGCAGTTGGGAGAAAAAAGGGTTGATGATTAGGTGCTCAAAATTATGCTCAAAATGAAAGTTTTTGGAATGGGGTGGAACCTGAACGACCACATAGATCTTGTCTTTCTGAATCCAACGCAACTCGTTTCGCATTAAAAAGACATTGTATTCTCCCATAAACGCGTTATGTCCACTTTGTCAAACAAGATTCTTTTTGTTTTGTTTTTAAATGCAGGACAACCCAGTCAGTAGTCCGTACAACTGACTAGGCATGCCTACGTGGTAGGGTGAATGTGCGGGTTGACTTGGTCAATGGTTTTCCTCGTCGAATCGTGTGGTGCCAAGTGGCATGATGTCATTAGTTTTATTAGGCACATTGTGATTGATTGGGCATGTGGCCAACCACATGCTACCACGTGACCCAACCAGAGGTCGTCGCGTGGCATAACAAGAGGCCATAAAATGTTGGTTTGAGTCCGAGCGAAGTAGGCAGGGGTCGATCCCACAACCTCCAAGTCCGAGCACCAAGCCTTTACCACTTCACCATGCTTTGTTCCTTGCTATATATATGTTGTTGCATATTTTTAATGTGTTAAGGTTTTCGCCATGGGAGGAAGGGGTCGAGGTCTAGCCCCAACCCTGGTCACCACCGGGGGCGGTACCATGGGCGGGGAGGTAGCCTCACGCCCCCTCCCACTAACTGTTAACACATAACATTACGCCGACCGCCACATGTAAACAATCCAAATTTAACCACCAACGTTTATCAAATCGTTCGTTGGGTTTTGATATATAATTTTTTTTTCATTAAACCATAATTGATATAGTTTGAAATCCAGTTTATAAGCATTATTGGGAAAATTGGAGCGCCGACAATTTCGCCTGGTTTTTGGGAAAATTGGTGCACCGACAATTTCGCTTAGTTTTGGGGAAATTTTTTGTTCATGTAGCTTAATTCTTGGCGAATTTGTAGGATGGTGCCGAATTTTGGGGAAAATGTGGAGGGAATAGTGCAGAAACTTGGGGAAGTCATAACTAAATCAATTTTTTGCCAAATTTGAGGCAGAAAGATGCTAAACAGGAATTTTTGGATATTCTAGAGTTGATGTAACAAGTTTCAGAGCTGTTTGAGCATTGTAAACATGTGTAATCACACTTTTGAGCATAATAGAAGAGGGTCAAGCCATTGGAAGTTGGACCAAGGAGACTTAGCCCAGGCGGGATGAACTCCTTCATCATGTGCTATTGTGTTACTGTTTATGGTGATGTTCATGTTTGTTAGATGTTGTTGTTTAGTGTTTTATTTAAGTTAATTTTCTCGATAAATTCACATAAAAACACATAAAAACTCTAGAAAAACTTGCAATTTGCCTCATAATCATCAAGAACTTTGTTTATATTATGAATTGGATCTTAGCACAACAAACTCTAATATTCCCATTCATATCTAGTTGGTATCATAGCACTAGGTTCACTTATGCAAGGAGGAAATTTTTTTTTTCAAGTGTTTAAATGCTTACAAGGTTGAAGCTCAAGAGAGGAGAAGGCAAGCTTGTGGGTGCAGGTTCTCTAGTTGGAGCAAGGAGAAGGAGGGCACAATTGCCACAATTTCCACCACAAGATTCAACTCCTATTCTACCTGAGGCTTCAGTAAGCATGTCTCATGAAGGAGGAAATGATAACATGTTAGAGGATGGGAAGTCTTTTATGAAGGCTTTCTTTGACATGACAGAGATGGTGAAGGTCCTCTATGAAAAGAGGAACACAAGGTTGCAGGGTGAAATCTACAGGCCTCCAAAAGGGGAGGGTTCTCCAGGAGGAGGAGGAAATGGAAATGGTGATAAGCCACCATCTACTCCACCATCATCCTCACCACCATATTCACCTTCATCTTTATCCTATTTCACTACTACAACCCTTACTCATACTCATCAACCTACCTCAAAAGGAATTGGTAAACAACCCTTGTTAAAAATTGATATTAAATTTGAGTTGCCTATGTATAATGGTGAAGTGAATGCAAAGAAGCTTGACAATTGGGTTCATGAATTGGAGTTCTATTACAAAATTCAAAACCTTCAAAATGATGATACAAAGATTCAACTAGCTTCCTTGAGACTGGAGGGTGCATCACTAGTATGGTGGGAAGCCAAGGCACAAGATGAGATTAAAAAACATGGTAATATCTCACTCTCTTAGTATAATTTCATTACTGAAATTAAAAGGCAATTTATCCTCTAGAATATATGCAAAAATCCATTATGAATTTGTAGAACTTTAGACAAATTAAAGGTCAATGTGTGTGATATTGCACCCAAGAATTTAGAAAAGGAGCTCTTATGTTAGGTGTTGATTTGCATTCACAAGACACCTTAATAAAGTATATAGGAGGTTTACATAGCTACCTAAGGCATACTATCCTTATGTTCAATCCCACTAGTCTAGATGAGGTTTGTGTTCAAGCCACTCACCTTGAGGAAAGAGGGAAAAATATTCCAAAAGAAGGTAAAAAGAAGCCATTTAAGGGTGGAGACAAAGGAAAGGGTTTCAAATGAAAGGGAAAGAAAAAGTCATCTGTTAAAAAGGAAGGAGATAAAATGACATGTAAACATTGTTCCAAATAGGGTCATGATGAATACCATTGTTGGAAGCTTCATCCAGAGACGAGGCCCAAGAAATTCAACAACAAGGGAAAAAAAAAAAAAACTGCAACCACACAACAGGATTTGGGATCCAACACAGGTAATGAAACTAAAATTACAGCCATGGGTATGAAAGGAAAATAATCTATTGCTAGCACTAGTTAATCAAATTTTCACACTTGTACTCCAAATGAAGAAACAAGGATTGAATTATTGCATGTGAGGGTTATTTAAAAACATACAAAAATCGAAACATTATTTGATAGTGGGTCTCAAGCTAATTTGATATTTGAAGACTTAGTCAAGAAACTTAATCTTGAAACCATTCCTCATCTCAAACCATATCCATTAGGTTGGATATGCAAGAACACAAATTTGCAAGTTACAAGAAAGTGTATTCTTTGATTTGCAATGACAACAAACTTGACTGACAAAGTTGAATTAGATGTTGTACCGCTTGATATTTCAGGAATTGTTTTGGGTAGTCCTTACCTCTATGATATAAAATCCATATTCTATCGCCATGAAAACAAGTACCACTTGTTCAAAAATGGTGTGGAGTATATTGTGAGAGCTCATCGCAAGAAACTATATCTTTCATTAGTTAATGTAGGGAAATGAAAAAACTAGTGAATTCAAGCAATAATATTGTGCTTCTTATGATTAAACCAAAGAATGATGTTGATTATGAAGCATTTCAAGGTTGTGATCCAAAGTTGAAATATGATTTTATTGAAGTGGCTAATCAAAATAATGAGATGTTTCAGAAGCCAAAGGGGTTACCTCCAAAGAGGGGAATCCATCATGAAATACAGTTGACAGATTCCTCTTCTGTATTGCATGTAATCATCCAGATCATTGGTGATCAGAATAGTCATTATGTTGGTGCCAAATAAAAGTGTGATGTTGGCGCGTATGCGATGTATTTCCATGCATTAAACAAAATTATGTTAAAGAATCGTTATCCACTCCCTAGAATAGATGATTTACTTGATAAATTGAAAGATGAAAATTATTTTACTAAGTTGGACTTAAGGAGTGGTTACCATAAAATTAGAATTGTTGAAGGTGACATTTGGAAGACAACATTCAAGACAAAGCAAGGTTTGTTTGAATGGTTTGTTATGCCTTTTGGTTTATGTAATGCTCCTGCTACCTTCATGTGTGTGACGAATGATGTTTTGAGTCCATTCCTTTATGATTTTGTCATCGCCTACCTAGATTATATCTTAATTTTTAGTAAATCACTTGATGAAAATTTCATGCATGTAAGAAAATTACTCGATGTCTTAAGGAAAGAACAGTTGTTTTTGAAGATGTCAAAATGTGAGTTTGGTAAAACGTCTTTGGTGTACTTGGGGCATATTGTTGGAGGAGGTGAGTTGAGGATAGACCCCTCTAAGGTTGAGGCTATTGTGAATTGACTAAAGCCCAAGACATTCACTAAGGTAAGGATTTTTTTGGGAGAAACCCAATATTGGAGGAAGTCTATTGCTAACTTCTCTTCTATCGCAGCTCCATTGCATGCATTGAAAAGTGTGAAAAAGGTATTCTAGTGGGGAGGAAAGTAGAAAAAATCATTTGCTTCTTTGAAAGAGAAGATCATTTCAGCCCTAATATTTGAACTACCGGACTTGAGACATCCCTTTGATATTAAAACTGATGCAAGCGACTATGCCATTTCATTTCATTCATAAAATTTCAATGGTGCAATGATTAACTATCCTGCTTATGACAAGGAGCTTTATGCATTCGTTCAAAGTGTGAAAAAGTGGAAAGGCTACTTGATGGGAAAGGAAACCATCATACACACCGACCACCAACCATTGCAGTACTTCCAATCACAAACTAAGTTGCAACAATCAAGGCACTTTCAATGGATGGGTTTCCTACAACAATTCTGCTTGTTCATAAGGTATAAGAAAGGTATATAGAACAAGGTTGTTGATATGCTTTCTAGGCCTATTATTAGTGTAGCTACTTTACTGAAGCATAATTATGTTTTGCATGAAAGTTATGCTGAGCAATATGCATTTGATAATGAATTTCAAGATGTTTATGTAAAATTGAGTCAGGGCAACCAAGTAGAGGAATTGGATTACCAGGTACATAATAACTTATTGTATCATTTGGGCAAGCTTTGTATTCCACAGGGGGAGAGAATGGATGTCATCAGGGAAGCACACACTTCTCTTATTGCTAGACATTTTAGTGTAAACACAATAGTGGCACATCTTTAGAGGTATTTTTATTGGCCTTGTATGCTTGAAAGCGTGTCATGTTTCATTAAAGGTTGTTCATTATGTGCAATCAATAAGCCTAGCAATAGGAAGTTAGGATTGTACACATCACTTCACGTACCTTCATGTCCATGGGAGAGTGTTTCTATGGATTTTTTAGGAGGTATTCCTTTGTCAAAAAGAGGCCATGATTATTTGTATGTAGTTGTGGATAGGTTCAGCAAGATGTGTATATTAGTGCCATGTAAAAAGAAAATCACAACTGAAAAAATAGCTCACTTATTATTTCAGCATGTTTGGGTTCATTTTGGATTGCCCACATCCAATTTTAGTGATTGATATTCTCGATTTATTGGGAATTTTCGGTCAAGTTTGTGGGACTTGATGGATACCAAGTTGAAGAAGAGTACAACCTTTCATCCACAAACATATGGTCAAACCAAAGTGGTCAATCGAACAGTCATACATCTTCTTCGAGGATACTGCAACAATCATCCTAAGTTGTGGGATGAAAACTTGCACTACATTGAGCATGCTTACAACCATGAAAAACACTCCTTTACACAAACATCGCCATTTTAGGCATGTCTTGGATACTTTCCTAGACCGCCATTGAATTTCATTTTTGGGAAGGATGTTTCTATTGATGGCCATAGTGACATAGGCAAAGGCATGAAGTTCATAGAACAAATCCAATTGATACATCAAACAGTTTAAGATCAACTCGAAAAGAGCCAAGGCAAGTGTAAAGAAAGGCTCGACAAGCATCGTGTAGATCACAAGTTCCAAGTTGGTGACGAAGTTTGGCTTCACATTATAAAACATAGGCATCAAGGGGAAGGTAAAAAAAATGAAACCAATCCATTATGGCCCTTTCAGAATTTTTGAAAAGATTGGTGAAAATGCCTTCAAGTTAGATGTGCCTTCATACATGCAAATTTACTTTGTTGTTAATGTTGAGAACTTGAGGTTGTATGAGCATCCTTTGATTGAAGATCAAGGAGAACATGTTTAGATACATTCTATTGAATATTTTTCTCCTGAATACCTTGATGAGCTTCAACAAGACACAATTCTTGACAGAAGAACAAGGACATCAAAACGAGGGAGTGTATACTACCTTTGTGTGGGGCTCAAAGGCACAAATACTTCTAAGGCCAAATGGATCGAGATTGGAAAGGTGAGGGAAATGTACCCTCATCTACTAAACAACTAAAAGTGAAATTTTGGGGTCCAAAAGCTTCCAGTGGGGAGGAGTGATCAGGTGCTCAAAATTATGCTCAAAATGAAAGTTTTAAGAATGGTATGGAACCTGAATGACCACGTAGATCTCTTTGTTCTGAATCTAGTGCAACTCGTTTCATGGAAAACCAACACTGTATGCTCCCAGAAACGCGTTACATCCACTTTGTCAAACAAGCAATTTTCTTTAAATGCATGACAACCCAGTTAGCAATCCGTACAACTGACTGGGCATGCATACGTGGTAGGGTGACTATGCAGGTTGACTTGGCCAATGGTTTTCCTTGTCGAATCATGTGGTTCCAAGTGGCATGATATCATTGGTTTGATTAGGTGCATTGTGATTGGTTGGGCATGCAGCCAACCACATGCTGCCACGTGGCAGCATAAGAGGCCACAAAATTTTGGGTTGAGTCTAAGCAAAGTGGGCGGTGGTCGAACCCGCGCCCTCCAAGTTCGAGCACCAAGCCTTTACCATTGCACTTTGACTTGTTCCTTGTTATATATATGTTACAGCATAGTTTTAATGTGTTAATATTTCCTCCATGGGGGTAGGGGGTTGGGGTCTAGCCCCAGCCCTGGTCACTGCCGGGGTGGGACCATAAGCGGGAGGTTAACCCCTCCCCCACGAACCATTAACACATAACATTACATCGACCGCCAGATGTAAACAGTCCTAGGTTAACCGTTGGTGGTTATCAAACCATCCGGCGGGTTTCGATATATATAAAAAAATTCATTAAACCATAATTGATATGTTTTGAAATCCAGTTTATAAGCGTTATTGGGAAAATTGGCGCGCCGACAATTTCGCTTGGTTTTTGGGAAAATTGGTGTTCAATTAGTTGAATTCCAGCCAGATTTGTAGGATGGTGCCGGATTTTGGGGAAAATGTCGAACGAATAGTGCAGAAACTTGGGGAAGCCATAACTAAATCAATTTTTGGCCAAATTCAAGGTAGAAAGAGGATACACAAGAATTTTTGGGCATTATAGAGCTGATGGAATAGGTTTCAGAGTTTTTTGAGCATTTTAAACATATGTAATCACACTTTTGAGCATAATAGAAGAGGGCCAAGCCATTGGAAGTTGGACCAAGGAGATGTAGCCTAGGGGGGGTGAACTTCTTCGTCATGTGCTATTGTGTTACTTTTTATGGTGATGTTCATGTCTATGAAATTTTTTTGTACGATGTTTTATTTATGTTAATTTGTTGAAGAAATTCACATTAAAAAACATAAAAACTCTTGAAAAACTTGCATTAATTTACCTCATAATCCTTAAGAACTTTGTTTATATTCTAAATTGGATCTTATCACAACAAACACTAATATTCCCATTTAGATTAGGTGACATGACTCGGAGGCTACATCCTAGAAGCTTATAATTAGTAGCACAAAATAGAGGTCAAGATGACTAGGCACCGGGCCAGTTAGACCTGCAGTGTGGAGGCGAGAGTGTTCCTATTGGTCAGAAGTGGAGCCCCCATGACAGCTCATCCCCGGGGTGCAAGAGAAGCAAGTAAGGAGAATCATAAAGACAATGGGACCAGGATGACGTGTCTTGTAGGTCCCATCCCAAAGAAGTAAGGAGGTGTAGTCAAGGAGAGCACTAGGGTGGAGGGATCAGGATGACGTGTCCCGAAGGTCCCACCCCTAAGGTGAAAAGGGGAAAAATCCTGGGAAGCACTGGTATGAAGCGTAGTGGAATGATGTGTTAGGTCGGTACTAAGGAGAAGATCAGAGGAATGGGCCAAACTTATCATCCTGCGCACACCCTCAAAACTTGTTAGTGGTTTTGGAGGATTGAAACCACCTTCTCTGACACCCCACTGCAGTGGGTTTGGAAAATGTGAGGGAGGGTGTCAGAATCAATCCCAGTCATAGATATGGATATGGTCGGGTTTGATAAATCACTTCTTTTGACACCCTTTTCCTTGTTAATGCACATGCATGTTTACTCATCAGAATTCGCTTGATATGGAGCATGGAGCATCATGGTCGTTGATTGTCACCAGTTTTTCACGAGGTGTAACTTTGGAGGGGTATGGGAAACGATGGGGATTGCCAAGTTATAGCGGGATGTCATGGGGTTTGTGGAGCACGGGAAACACATAGAGGTGACCACAAGGAGACCCTCACAATTTCTTTTTAAAATATATATATTTTCATGTTATATAATATCGTGGGGTGGGGCCGAAAGTTTAATCAGTTTTAATTATATTTTATATGATTGTAAAGGTGGTAAAATTTGTAAGGAATGCAATTTAATTTCATTTTTTTGTTGTTTTAAAATATATGGTTTTATTGTATTGTTTATATATATATATATATATATATATATATATATTATATTGTTAATTTTGTAATATATTATTTTATGATTTTAATTCTATTATTATATTTTCAATTAAATAAATATATTGTGTTATAATAATTAATTATATACTAAATTTGTATTATATTTTATTACTAATATGATAATAATAATAATAATAATAATTTAAATTAGATAAATTTGTATATAGTTTTAAAAAAATAGTATATGAAAATCAACACTTGATGGTTGTTAGACAAAAGAGGATAGCATGTTGGACACATGTAAGAATGAGCTAGAAAAGATAGAATACTTTCAATGAGAAGCTAGAGGAAGTCTGACGAGAGAAATTAATGATAGATAATCATAGGAAGAAGGAAAAAGGTTCTATATGTTGCAAAGTACAATTAGTTACCAAACAGTATAGGCTTGTTGAGTGCAAGCATAATTTGAATTTTCAGGCATGGAAGAATTGGGAAAAAAAATCAATTAATTGTCCACAGGCCATAGATTGTAGCTCATAAATTGGATTTGGGCATGTGACCAGTCGTTGGAAATCTAATCCCAAGTAGAAGATAACCATGCACCTATAAATTTGGTTTGGAGCCAAAAATTCTGGAAAATTTTAAAGGAAAGATACAGGAATTTTTCAAGGGACAAACAATAAGTAGCCTGCAAACTTTCCGAGGGTATAATTTTCAACTCAAGTATCAGAATAGTGAAATTATATCGTCAATAGAAATATATTGATGAGGGAAACGAACTAGTAAACCTATATTCTTGAATTCAACAAGAAGTTTTGGTGAAATTTACAAGGAAATATACAGGTGGAATTTCAAGAAAAATTGCCTATTGGCGGACAAGAGTCCATAAGATTCCCAATGACCTTACAGTGATGAGGAAGTATTCAGGATTTTAAATATAAGCCTGAGTAATAATGAAATTGACTATAATGTTCATGGAATAGACCAACTGGAGGATGAAAGTTTGGGAGAAACCGTCAAGAGTCTCAAACTAGAAGTGCTCATCTACAAAGTTGATAATGAAAAGTTGATGAAAGAATAGCTGCAAATTAACAACCAAATTTTTCAAATTCTAAAAAAATATCAGAGTGAATTGGTGCAGATGATCGAGTCAAGGTTAGCAAGTGCGCACAATGGAAAAAATATAGAAAGGTGCAGTAGGAGTTCGAGACATTCCAAAAGTGATGCTCACCGGCACCACCACATAGTAACGAGGACTAGTAAAAGGGATTATTCCATTTTGGATTCTAGTAGCATCCCTAGTATGTTGCCAATCAGGAATTCAAGCATAAAACTAGACAGAGAAAATTTGCAAGGGGAGCTGAGGAAAATTAAGCCACCTAATTTTAGTGGAGAAAACAAGAAAGGGGAAGAAGCATAAACTTGGTTGCTGGAGATAAGAAAATGTATTCATCTCTTCAATTATTCCTCGAACTTCTAACCAACAAAAAGGGGGAAATTCTTCAAGAAAATGGATCCAACCTCCACCTATTAAATGTTAGGGTTGTAAAAGAGATCATTGGTTCATATATTTTCCTCATAAGGTAGAGAAGGTGAGGACTATGCACAACATGCAAGAAGAAACTATTGTGGATGAGGGGTAAAAACATGACCAGAATTTATGCATCGATGGATAATAGATAAGTGTAGAATCAAGCTCACATGATAGAGGTTTAAGGTTAGCTAAAAAATCAGTCCATCCTTATTTTAATTGATTCTGGAGCCAACCATAGTTACATTAATATGAATTTGGCTGAAAAATATAGTTTGAATAAAGCTAAATATTCCAAACCTTGGTTAGTACAACTAGCTACATGTATGAAGAGAAAGGCTACATAATTAATTAGAGATTATAACCAATTGAAATGAATGAGTTGAAAACAACAGTTAACTTGAATGTAATCCACTCGGTGCCTATGATTGCTTGATTGGCATGGGTTGGTTGGAAAAGCACCATGCAATACTTGATTTCTACAGTAAGTATTTTAATTGTAATGATGACGAGGGACATCCGAAATAGATCCAAGGAATTCCTAGGTCGGTATCCATTAGAGAGATATTATCCATGCATTTGAAAAGGAATTTTAAGAAAGGATGTCAGATCCTTGCAACTCATTTGAAGGAGACAAATATGGACCAATAAATTAATATAGAAAATTACCCAGTGCTTCGGGAATTTGTTAATGTATTTGAAAAAATACCTCGATTACCACTAAGGAGGGTAATATATTTTTCTATCGACCTAGTGCCAGGATCAATCCTGGTATCTAAAGCACCATACAGGATGAGTACTCTGGAGCTTAAAGAATTACAGACACAACTAAAGGAATCAATAAAGAAGGGATATATACATGTCATTGTATCACCGTGGGGTAATTTGGTTCTCTTCATTAAAAATAAAAATGACACATTGCAGTTGTGTATTGACTTCCAACAATAAAATAAAATTACTATTAAAAACAAATACCCATTTTTGAGGATTTATGATCTCTTTGATCATCTGAGTGGAGAAAAAGTATTTTCCAAAATTGATTTACTATATGGGTATCACCAGCTATGGATTAAGGAAGAAGATTTCAATAAAAGAAAATTTCGGACTTGTTATGGGCATCATGGATTTGTTGTAGTAGCTTTTGTTTTATCTAATGCACTGAGATTTTTTATGCGTTTAATGAACAAAGTCTTCGATGAATAATAAGATAAATTCTTCTTTGCATTCTTGGATGACATTATAATATATTCAAATATTGAAGAGGAACATTGACAACACTTGATTTTGGTTCTACAAGTACTGAAAGAGCACCATTTTTATTCTAAGTTGAGAAAATGTTGATTTTATCAGGGACAAATTGACTATTTGGGTCACATTATTTCAAAAGATGGATAGTTGTGGACACAGAGAAAATTAAGGCTATCAGAGAATGTCCAACTCCGAAAAATGTTAGCGAAGTTAGGTCTTTTATGGATCTAGCTAGGTATTACAAGAGGTTTATTGAGGGGTTTTCCATAATTGCATATATAATTACTTCATTGTAGAAAAACGGTAAAAAAATTGATTCAACACCTAAATGTGAAGCAACCCTTCAACATTTGATTTTTTTATTAACCAGGGCTCTGGTATTAAAAATTGTCGATCCTAATGAGAATTTTTTGGTATGCACAGATGTCATGTGCAAAGAAATATTGGGTGGTGTGCACATTTAAAATGGGTTGGTAATTTGTTATGAGTCTAGAAAGTTAAGAGATCATGAGAAGAATTATGCTACCCATGACCTAGAGATTTTATATATCATTCATGCACTGAAAATGTGGAGGAATTACCTCATGGGAAGAAGATTTGAATTTCAAACTTATCATTATGCATTGCAGCATTTATTTGAACAACCAAATTTAAATGCACGACAAATCTGATTGCTATAATTGCTGGTAGAATATGATTTTGAAATTAAATATATCAAGGGACAAGAAAATCGGGTGGCTGATGCACTCAGCCGAAGAGTACATGATATGCATTCCACAGTAATTAGTAGCTATAAAATTGATTTGAGGGAAATAATTCTATGGGATGGTAATTTAGAACAACAATATATGAAGATTAAAAATAATTTACAGCAAGGCGCAACACAACAGAACTTCCTACATTACGAATAAGGTTCGAAGAATATTCTCTTATATAAAATAATAATTTATGTGCCAGATGTACTAGTAGTTAAAGAAATAATTATACAAGAAATGCATAGGGTACCATATGTTGGTCACTTGAGTACCAGAAAACAATAACTGCAACTAAGAAACTATTTTACTAGCCAGGTTTAAAGAAGGAAGTGGCTAATTATATAGTTGGGTGTATGGAATGCTAGCAGGTGAAATTTGAGCATAAACACCAATTGGTTTGCTACAGATAATTCCCGTTATGGAGTGGAAATGGGAGACGGTATCAGTTGATCTTATTACTATTTTTCCTAGAATAGAAAGGGGGCATGAATCCATAATGGTTGCAGTGGATAAGCTTACGAATTATTCTCATTTCATTCCGGTAAATTCAAAACATAAGTAAAAAAATATTATATACATTTATATGTGATAAATTTTCACGCTTCATGAGTTTCCTGAGGAAATAATTTCTAATAGAGATCCAAAATTCACATATTCTAATTTTTGGACTAGATTATTTAAAGGACTAGGTACCAATTTAAAACTTCAATACAACATATCATCCCGAGTTCGATGGAAAAAATGAGCGGGTAAATCAAATAATTGAAGACATGTTGTAGATGTATGTGATGGATATACCATCCAAATGGGAGGAATACCTCCATCCGGTGGAATTTTCATATAATAATAGGTACCAAGAGTCATTAAAAATGAGCCCATTTGAGTCTTTATATGGCAAAAAATGTAATACTTTGGTGAGTTGGGGTAACCAAATGGATATAATTATGGTGGGATCTAAATTTCTCATAGACATGGAAGAGAAAATGGTTAAAATCAAGAAAAATCTAAAAGCTTCGCAGGATAGGGAGAAAATTTATGTTGACAGGAACAGAACAAGTAGGGAATTTAAAGTCGGGAAGCATGTGTTTTTGAAAGTAAAAGTGAAAAAGAGCTCATTAAAATTAGGAAATTGTGCCAAGTTAGCAGCTAGATATTGCAGGCCATTTGAGATCCTGGAGAGGATTGGCCTTGTTGCATATAGGCTTGCATTGCCTACATCTCTGCATATTAATGATGTATTTCATGTTTCATTTCTTAAAAAATATGTACCGAGCACTAATCATGTTGTTGATTGGAAAATGACTTAGGTGTAACCTGAGGGAGGCTTCCAGGTTCAACCAGTGCGTATTTTAGAAACCAAAATCAAGGTGCTATGGAATCAAGCCATAGGCATGGTAAAGGTACAATGTATCGTGCTAAATCCTGAGGATATGACCTAGGAGCAAGAAGAGGTCATGAGGGCAACATACCCTCACCCTCACCTTTTTTACTGATACGTTGTATATTTTATATACGATGTACTGAGGATGATGCATATAATAAGTGGGGGGGGGGGGGATGTAATACCCCCACATGTTTTGGTGATGTAAATACATGTACTTTTTATATTAGGTTGGTGAGACGAAAGTACTTTATTGGCTTGTGTGCCCATTTAGTTGCAAAGATACCGATATGACAATTTTTGGCTAAGTATTAGCCCCACCTATCTTGACAATGTAAACACATGTGCCTTTTATATTAGGTTGGTCAAACATAAGTAAATTATTGGCATGTGTGCCCATGTAGTTGAAAATATACTGATATGACGATTTTTGGCTAAGTGGCTAGAGGAGCAAAAATGTGAATATTGTAAATGTAAATATCCTTAAATATTAATAAAATAAGGCTAGATACAAATCCCACTCCACGAAAAGAGTATAGGGGACGCAACTCCAAGGAAAAAGGAAACAGATAGATATTTTGGTGAAAAGTGCACCTGGGGCCCATGAGGGTTCTAGAGGGTGCCACATGGAAAGTTAGGGCCATGCATATATAAAAAAAAGTGCATCTTTGGATTATGGGTAATTAAACCTGCAGGAGGTAAGGGGGATTAGTCAGTGAATCTGGGGAAGGACTGTGAGACTGATTGATGGCCAATGAGTCCTGGGGTTGGACTTTGGACTGGTTAAGATATGGTTATTAAGTTAATTGTTCCATATGTATGCATATGGTTTATGATGTGAGCCCCAATAATGGCTTTGGGAGCTTGGTGCTACGAGGGTTTGTTGACCTTGTTTATTGCTTTGCCGCCATGGAGTTTTTGGGGGGACTCGATTTCGGTTTATGGTTTGGAGGGCTTCTGGATCCCTGGAGTAGCACATTTGTTGCGTTGGCACCTAAGAAATTATCTTGGAGGGTGCCTAGATCCCTTAAGAGCGTGACTATTGAGTTGGCCCCCTTGGTCATGGAGGTATAGATAATTTTTAGTTGCCATTGCCTTTGGAGTTACCATCCCAACTCAGGGGTGACCCGGTGGTTGAGTTTATGAACCACCAGGTCTATGGTTGGGTGGAACGTGGAGAGCTTGTAGCTAGTCATCTTGTTAATACAAATAAGAACCATGTTCTATGATATCTTGTTTATGTTTTATTATGTAAATTTATGGGTTTTGGTTATAAAAATTGATTCGGTTATTTTTCATGGTTGTTAAGTATCATGTGTTTTATTTACTTGTATGATGTGTATACAAACCCTAGCCAAGGTTTGACATTTTTCAGTTTAAATTTCCATAGTGCATTAATGTGAACTTGTTATGTTAATGTTGTTGAAGAGAATGAATTATATATGTGCTTGATGTGATTTATTTATCTTGTTGTGAATATTTATTTGCAATTAATTAGATGTTAAATTACTACATATGGCATACTATGTTGCATTTTAAAATAAATATAATTTCCAGGTAGTATAAGAATTATGACAAAATTCAATTCACTTCCCTATCATATTTAATGATATTTATGAAATATCGTAGAATGGTGCTCCTTGGTTGACGTTCAGGGACATTACATTGAGGAAAAGAGAAGTCCCTTTTCCATATATATCAGTACAACTACATTATTTATTTCTACCCCTAGGAACCTCACAAGAGTCCTTACTAGATCCTCCTAACCTCAATGGGTCTCCATTGTCCTTCAAGGAACCACTAAAATAATTTTTTATAATGTTAAATGGTGGTGGACACCATGTTTCCAAGGATATAGATTGAGGAGTGGAGGAATTATATTTCTCTATAAACTTCCAAAATTCAATACCCCAAAGGGAGAGAGTTATTTACTGCTTGTCTAATCAAAATTTTTTTTTTCAAGTGCCCATGGCTTGGAGTGAAAGGTTTATTTTATGTTGTAATAGATATTATCTAAAATAAACCCCATTCCCCTTTAATACCATTTAAATATGAATTATTTATGTTCCTTTTGAATGAACACAGAAGAAACCCTAGAGAAATCTCCCATATCTTATTTAAGATTTTTTTTATGAATAGAGACAAATGACACTCTTTCATGATTTCCAAGATGTCATGTCCTCTTCTATATATCTATCTAAAATTTCTAACACATCTAACCTTTATATATATATATATATATATATATATATATATATATATCTGATCCAATTGGATATCGATGGTCGCCCACCTATTCCACTGGCACACAATGCAATTTTCCTATTTTTGGCAGTTTTTAGGTCCTAAACTTATGAAGTCGTTTTAAGGCCCTAAACAACTTTTTTTGGGAAATGGGATGACAAAAATCATTCACTATCATTAGTAGTAAGAAATTTTACACCTCAGATAGACCTTTCTAATGGGATATCGTGCATTCCAAATGAATATCGTATGCCAAAGTTACAACCTTGAGAAGATGATGTTCCAACTTACCCCAACAAGGCCCATAATCCTTTGGAACTTCATCTCCTACAATTATTATTTTGGATGTTTATGGTTTCTCATTACTTCTTCATGATAAAAATACCTTCAAGCCTCATTGTAACACAATTCAAGAAGGTGCATAGTCGTCACATATCTTCTCATAGATAAGCTACCATGGTTTGAGTTAGTTTGCTTTCATTTTTCATGTATAGAGTTTCAACATTTTCCATTTAACAATTGAAGTCAAGTTTCATTGTATATTTGTATTTTGGTTTTAAATATGTATTTAATTTTGTTCCCTTCATAAATTTATATCCCTATTTGCATTGGCAGAAAACATGTTCCATTGATTCTACCCCTTTCCTGTACATGAGATAGAGGGACTTCCCTCAAAAACCCTTTATTCCAATTTATCCCAAGTTAAAGATTCTATATAGCAAATAATTGGAGGATGGAAAGGAGTTTTGGAGTCTAAAATAGGCACGTGTCTCTTATAATTTTCTTGGAACGGGGTAGTAATAGTACAATTGATCCTAGATAAATTTGAATAAGATATGTAATGACTTAATCTGAAACCAAGTAAGCTCTCTAATATAAAGATAAATACCTATATTCTTAACATTGAATCTAGGAAATTAAAGTGTATGGATATTTAAATAAGTAATAATATTTTCCATAGATAATATAATATGTCAGCTAGGAGAAAATGAAGCATTCTTCGAAGTTGGTCTCCTTGTTGCATAGCTTACATACAAAGTAATCATGAGTTATGCGATGAAAATATCCATCTTTAGTTGGTAAGAATACATCCTAAATTGAATATGATGAACATGAAAGCTATTATAAATTTGATCTCTGACTTAGTTCAAAGTTACGATAGAATCATTTTTAATATGAAGATAGGTACATAAATAATAGGTACATAAATAATGATTAAATTTCAGATAACGCAACAATCATAGTAAAATCTAAGCATAACTAAGAGCACCTTGAATCTTCTCCATATATTTTCAAAGAATAAACTTATCAATATTCTATCAATATAAAGGAAAATTTGTGTTCCTTTTATGAAAAATTATTATAAATACACCCACCACAAGTATAATGATCATAACTAAAATCCTATCAATATATCGTAATTATCTCCACACAGTAAAAAAATATAAGTTTGACATAAATACAACACTTTTTACTTGACTAAAGATAAAAAAAAAGAACTAATCTGAGCAATTGGAAAACATTAAGTGTCATGTTAAACAATTATCAAGATAGTGCACACATTCACACGAGGGTTATTATCCTCAAGGGTTGGCCCCAATCCTCCAATTATATGATCAATATCATTGAGAACTGATTAACATATATCATTTCTTTGCTTAAGCTCTATAGGGATAGCCAAAAGCCTCATCAACAATTATGTTATAGATTCTCCCTTTAATTATTCTGCTATCAAGAATGGAGATATCAAATAGTGGAATATTGTTAATATCTACACTAAAAAAGTGTAGAAAATTTTTATCCTCCACATACCAAGAGTTTTAGTAGTTGTGTTTGGTCAAAAGTATAGAAAATTCAAGTGTATGAAAAAGGTACATTTTCTTACCAATATTATAACTATCAAATAAATAATTCTAATAAAATAATATCAGAGCATTGAACATAACTTTGGTAATAAGAGAGTAAACCACAATTTTTATAAAAATAATAATATAATGGATTGATATTTTAGATCTAAAGAGTTTAGAAAGCATGGAAATAAAGCTTTTGTGACATATTATCATTTTTTTTATAGAATTCAAGTACACCAAATCTCATATCCATATAATAAATTCAATGACCCAACTTTTTAAAAAAACTTCATCTTAGATTAAATATCTTGAAACTAAATAAAAGAGAATTTCCCTTTGAGAAGAAAGTAGCATAATTCTTATTGATTTGGCTTTGAAAAGTGGAGCTTATACTAAATGTTTTTTTATTAAAATACATACTTAAATATGTCATATAAAGTGTGGTACTATCTTTCCTTTATATAACATAAAAAATAATTTATCTAAAAGACTTATTATTTGTTTAAGAGAATTGGTTTACAATAACATATAAATCTTGATATATCATAAATCTTGATATGTTATTATTATTATGTTAATTGGAGAAATCACAAAGTGAGTGGTGCCTCTTATTAACATAATGAAGATAAGGCTTAATTGATTGTGAGGTGAGTATGCTTGCTTTCTCAATCCCCCTTTTTCCTTGTCTATGCTATAAAAATTAAAAAAACTTGACTATAATTTCTCTACAATACCCAAATCACATGCTTTCCTAATATGTCCATTCCACATGCTTTCCAAAGATGCCAATTTGAATAATTTAACAATGCATTATGTTTGTATGATGTTCATTCCGCATCCTTTCCAAAGCTGTCAATTTAAATAATTTAACAATGCATTAAGTTTGTACGTGTTGTAATTATTTTATAACATAAATATATTTGTAAGAATCGATTCAAAATATCATTTAAACTCCAATAAACCTTAATAAGCCATGATCTTTAAAAATAATCACAAAAATATGTATTATTAATATTACTCCATAATGTCAAGTCTACTAGCACAACAAGTTGAGGATGGGCCTCGTCAGCAAGGCGACTCGGGATCAAACCTCACAGGGAGTGGTTGTGCCCTATGCTAGGGGGAAGAGACATGCTAAAAAATCCAGTTAGCTAAGGGTTGTTGCAGTAGCCCAGGTCAGGTGCAATGCTTGGGTGACTTTGACAGCTTAGATGCCCTTGGGCCGCGACTCCTCAATTCACAGGTCAATCCTAGAGGATCACAGAAAACTTGACAAACAAAAAACAAGTTAGTCCGTAACAATCCTTCACATGCTTTCTAAAAATATATAGGTTAAAAGAACATAAAAAGGTTTAGCCTCCAAAAGTGTTGGTAATTGTGATTGACATATACATAAAAGATTGAAGCACAAAAATGGATACATTTTCTTATTAAATCCATGATTAGTTAAGAAACAATGTCGGTGCAAAAGGAATAAAATGTGAAACAACACTTTCATGATAAGATGATAAATATCCAAATTTTACCCGAATAATATCATGATGAACTAATATCAGAAATGTAATGAGTTTAAAGAGCTTGGGAATAAGGCTCTTTTTGTATAAGACCATTTTGTTTGCTAAGGTCTAATACACCAAATATCACATCCATATGATAGAAGTTAATGATATAAGCTTGTAGAAAAGCCTTATCTCAGATTGGATATCTTGGAAACCAAATATGAAAGAGTGTCTTTCCAAAAGAGTTAAAGTATCAAATTTCTTGTTGGTCCGAATTTTAGAAATAGTGGTCATACTATCCATATGATGAAGTTAATGATATAAGCTTGTAGAAAAGCTTAATCTCAGATTAGATATCTTCGAAACCAAATATGAAAGAGTGTCTTTCCAAAAGAGTTAAAGTACTGGAAATTTCTTGTTTTTCTGAATTTTAGAAATAGTGGTCATATTAAATGTCTTATAGTGAATAATATAATTAGCTAAGTTATATGAAAAATGGTAATTTGCAACTTATTTTTTTTTATATTACATAAATACATTTTTATTTAAGACATTCACTATTTTATGTTTGATGAAATTGGTTTATTATACATATAATCATCATGATCCTTATGCCAAAGGAAGTGATATCTCCTAATTCCATAATGGTTAATTAGCTATGAAGTAAGTATGATTTCTTTCTTATACTTTTCACTCTCTTCTTTTGGGATGCAAAAAAAATAAATCTTAAATGGAAATGTTTCATAACACCCCTTTCACATGCTTTCATTAAATTTCAATTAAAATACGAGTATGCCAAATAGTTTTATATCTTAGAATTGTTTCAAAGAAGTGAGTACATCTCTATTTAAAAAATTTGTTATCTCATACTAGTTAAGAGAATTGGTTCATAGTGACATACATTCCCAAATATATCATGATCATAATGTCAAGTGGGATAGTCACAAGAGAGTGGTACCTTATACTAAGATCATAGTTGATTAGTTGTAGTGAGTATGTATGCTTGCCTAGCCTTCCCTTCTCCTACTACATGTCACAAAAATAAAAATAAAAAATCTTTGCTTTCTTGTATTCCATAGTGCCTATTCTACATACTTTATTAAAGTTTCAACTAAAATAAATTACATGTGTCTACCATTCGTATGCTTAAATTTTTTTTATTAGGTTAGTATGCTTGTTTTCTCATCCTTCCTCTCCCCTCCTTTATACTACAAAAATTAAAAAATTCTTAACTAGAAATAATCATTTGTACCCCTTTCACATACTTTCGTAAAATAGCCATTAAAATAAATTGAGTACATCTCCAAATTCTTCTTTCCTCCTCTATATTGAAAAATAAAACTTGTTTATTGGTTAGAGTGTGAGTATGTATGCTTGTCTAGTCTCTCCATCTCTCCTTCTTTGTCTCTTTATCTCACCCCTAAACATACACACTCTCTGTCCATCTCTCCCCTCTCACTCCCTCTCTCTCTCCACTTCTCCGCACTCTCTATGTATTTATCCGTCCCTCCCTCTGTTATGAATCTAATTCATAACTAAAGTAATAAATATAGTTATTAATAGAATAAAATAGAATAAATGTAATTACTAATTAATCAATTAGGATTATGTTAAATAATCATTAGGTTAATGAAAAGGCATGTCTAAAAGACATGCCCGTTCGTGAAAAGGTACCTGCATGGGTATAAAAGCGGGACCTCATTGTAATCATTCAATCATGTCTTATATCATATCAATAAAATATTTATTATTATAAATACCTCTTGTGTATTTTTATAATTAAAGCTATTTCTGCTATCAAAGTCAACAAGCATACAAGTCTTCCGCTACAGTATTCAAAATCTACCACTTCCGCTGTTACAGTGGTATCGGAGCCATATTGTGGACAGGTTGAAGGAATGGCACACAGCGTCGTTCTACAAGCCTACGAACGTAGTTTACAAGCTCGAGCACATTATTTACCATATAATGTGCCATTACGTCAAGATCCCAAAAGAATTGAAATAATTAGAAAAGTTCTAGAAAAGCTTGAGAAGTTATGTGCAAAATATCCTGCAGTAGTCCATAATAAAAAAGATGAAAAATGTAGTAATAATAATAAAGCAGTTAGTTTTTCTAAAGGGAAATCAAGTAAAAAATCCATGGAAAAGTCAACTAAATATATCCCTCCACCAATGCGTAATAAAAGTAAAGAAGAAGGGAGATGTTGGAAATGTGGAGACATATACTTCGCAGGACATGAATGTGCATTTTATACAAGAAATACCGTTGCCAGCACTGGTAAGGAAACATAAAAAGATGCTTGTGTATCCAACCCTCTTAATGGCCGCACACCACCATTGGTTGAAAATAACCATGCTTTTGCAACAAAACAATTATGTTGTACGGAAGCCCAAGAAAATCAAAGTAGAAAAGCTAAAGTTGGTGATAAGGCTGATATGGAAATTGCGCAATTCGAGATAGGAGAATATAAGACTGAAGTCTCAGGGGAATCTCAATCTCACGATTCAAGGGATAATGTGTTTCCTTCTGAATCCATAGATTCAATTGCAGAGGATGACGTCAATGATGTTAAAATTTGTGACATCTCTGGCGATATTGGGTACAAGGAAGTGTTAGTCACTTGTGCTAAGTGCAATGAGGGGGTTGAACCTAGTTACTGCATGCAAACACTCCTCACGGCTGTTCCTACAGAGGATTGGTTTTGTGAAGGATGTAAGTTGAAACAGAAGGAAAGCAATCAGAAAAAATTAGAAGCTATCACAGAGTCCAAGACTGTATCTTCTTCTGGTCAGGTCACTGGGAAACAAGGTATTTGCAGAAATAGCTCTTCAAACATCTCAGGCTTAGGTAAATTGAACATATCTTCTGAGAAGATGCAGATGCAAAATTCTGCTAAAAATCCTGAAAGTCCTTGTAAGCAACAATTAGGTGATAGTATTGGGGCTCCAGTACGTAAGAAGCAAACAATTGAGTGTGGTAATTTGGCAGTCAATGTGTGTCAACCAGCACTTCAAAGAAATAACTCGTTGAAAGCTCATGAAACAATTAAAGCTGATGGATGTGGAGTTCTGCCACAAATAAAGAGCCCAGTGAGACCTTCATTCACTAGGGATGGGTCATTCAAGATGCCTGAAGCAGGTAAGTCTGACAATGGTACTACATCATTGCCAGCATATAACAATTCTACACCACGGCCATTCTCCAGGGAGAATTCTTTCAAGACAGCAGAAACAGCGAAGGTGAAATTTCTTCCATCACATTCTGTAGCTGGTCTTCGTTCAGGAGTTCCCTTGAAAGCATCCTCAAAGTCCAATGTTGTAGATGAGAACTCAAATGTAGCATCTCCTCGAACTGACATAGTGAATTATTGGTCATTTTCTCCCAGAAACATTAGCAGCCCAAAGTTGGTGGAATTTTTATCGCATCCATCACCCTTCGTTACTGTTCCTGCTTTACGAACAGTGGGTAATATTGTTACTGGCGATGATGCGCGGACCCAGGCTGCTATTGACAATGGGGCTCTTCCTCGCATTCTACATCTTCTAATAGTCCAACCTACGAAGAAAACCATAACGAAAGAAGTATGTTGGACAATCTCCAATATTACAGTAGGGACCAGATCTCAAGTTCAGGCTGTGATCAATGCCAAAATATTTCCTCCACTTATAAACCTGCTAGCAAATGCCGAATTCGATATAAAGAAAGAGGCAGCGTGGGCAGAGTTGTCAACTTCAGTGGGTGCAGAACAATCTACTTTCCATGGTTGTGATGGTTCCAGCGCAAATTCTGTTAATGAGAATGGTGTCTGGGCCAGTACTCCAAATGGGAACAAAAAATTGGATGCTGCTTACCGAGAAGCTCAGGAAAAGCCTGGTGGATGCCCTGTTTTTCTATTCTTCTGGGTAAATGCAAGTGGTCAATTCTGTGGAGTTGTTGAGATGATGGGCCCTGTTGACTTCCAAAGGAATGTGGACTATTGGCAGCAAGACAAGTGGAGCGGCCAATTTCCCGTCAAATGGCATATTATCAAAGATGTTTCCAACAGTCAGTTTCGGCACATTATTCTTGAAAATAATGACAATAAACCAATGACAAACAGCAGAGATACACAAGAGGTGATTCCCAACTACACTAAAGTGTTGAGCACCAGAGAGATGAAGGATCTCCTGAATGAATTGGGTTTTCATTCCCAAAATATTTTAGATCATCTTACTCCGTTATCAAACCCGGAAGAGCAAAACAAGTATTGGAAGCCCGTGTGGCAGAAATTGAATCTGGTGCGTCTTTATTGCCAATACAATGAAGAAAACAAGCAAAATTTTTGGTCAATAAATGGATACGAACACTTATCCCAGGTATTTGACGAACCCATACTTACTTTATGCCGTTTCTCTTCATGTGAGCATGCAAAGGAGGTGTGCGCAGAAATTTCCAAACTCGTGGATCTCATTGGTTTGAAAGACAAAGACTTATTTTCGCTATCCGTAAGTTGTGTTCGTGCCTTTGTGCGCATTCTCTCTGATCTTGTAGAGTCGGAATATTTGAAAATCCAGAATATGGTTTTAAGAATTTATAGTCGAATGTTTTATGACTGCATAGTTTACAATTTTGGAGTCATCAACGTGTTCTCGCATTATGTGGTTGAGACGGCTCTCGCTCTCTTATGGCGCCCCAATTCTGTAAATATAATGAATGAAGACCTCTATAATGGAATGTCAATACTATACTTCGCCTGGATCAAGAACGAGCGCCTCGTCTTAGATATTGAATACTATGTGGACGTTGTGGTGAATGTAGTTATAATTTGCATTACCCGTTGCAAGATCACTGGCTACCATCCGCTGATCTTCTGCATGGTTACTAGCCCTCTTTCCATTGGACCGCCGCAGAACAAATTCACCTGCCTTGCTGCTGCATATGTCGTGACAAGTGGGCGGTGGAGATAACGCCACGGTGAGCCACATAGCCAAATGTTGTGCCGGTCGATACCCTCGTGGCAGATAAATACATCGTTTCGATGGACGGGTTTGTCAAAACGGTGTAACAGTCGACGGGTTTAGATTTAATTAAATCATAACAAAAAGAGTTATAATATATATATATTAACTATATAATATATATGTATATAAAAATTATTATTAATTTAATTAATTAAATTAAATATTAATTAATTAAATTAAACCAAAAACAAAAAAAAACTTTTATAAAACTGTTATAATTTAACTTTATTTAATCATAAAGTTATTTTATAATTAAAAGAGGAAAAAAGTTATTATTATAAGAAAAAAAAAAAATGAGAACATGGATTTAGGACGATGTGAAAAGCACAAGGAAGATACTAGTGATTTAAGACATGCTTAGCAGATAAATTCAAGTAAAGGGAAGTGTCGAAAAGTTAAGCTTTGAGGACAAAGCTTTTCGAAGAAGGAGGCAATGTTATGAATCTAATTCATAACTAAAGTAATAAATATAGTTATTAATAGAATAAAATAGAATAAATGTAATTACTAACTAATCAGTTACGATTATGTTAAATAGTCATTAGGTTAATGGAAAGGCATGTCTAAAAGACATGCCCATTCGTGAAAAGGTACCTGCATGGGTATAAAAGCGGGACCTCATTGTAATCATTCAAATGTCATATATCATATCAATAAAATATTTATTATTATAAATACCCCGTGTATTTTTATAATTAAAGCTATTTCTGCTATCAAAGTCAACAAGCATACAAGTCTTCCGCTACAGTATTCAAATCTACGAATTCCGTTGTTCCACCCTCTCTCCCTCTCCAACTCCATCTCTCTATCCCTCCCTCTCTCCTCCTCTTTCTCATGTCCTCTCCCTCCCTTTCTCTCCTACTTCCCTCTCTCTTTCTCTCTCTCTGCCCTCCAATCCTCTCATTATCTTCCTCCCTCTCTCCTTCTCTCTCTCCCCCCTCCATCTTTGTGTCTAGCTCTCCCTCTCTTACGCTTATCTACCTCTCTCACTCCTCTCCCTTTCTCTCTCTTCATTTCTCCTCTCCCCTCTCCTTCAGTTTATCTTCATCTCTCCATTGTCACTCCCCATCTCTCCACCTCTATCATTCTATGTCTTTGTTTTTCCCTCCCATATATATCTTGAGTTAATATATATCATGATATATTAATATATATTATAATATAACAAATTTAATATTGTATTAATCCAAAGTAATTAAATATGATAATGTTAATATTATAATATATTAATATGAATATTAGATTTAATAATATAATAATAATAATAATAATAATATTTTGATATTAATAATATTAATATTAGGGTTAATAATGTTTTTTTTGTGCATGGTATTAATAATAATTTGGCTTATAGGCTTGGTATATACTTAGATGTTGATTTCTAATCATATTTGATATATTTTATGTATTTACCATACCTCCTTTATAAATATCATATTTGGCCCATAGTATTTAATCTGTGGTATTAATAATAATTTGTCTCATGGCATTTGGCCCATAGGCTTCACCTAAATAAAACCTCATTTTTTGAGTTTTCATAAATATAAAGAGGTTTATGGTGTAAATATAAAAAGAGGTTTTATTTATTTACCATACCTCTAGTCTATTTATATTTTTATTTATTTACCATATCTCTGAAGTAAGTATCAAAAGAGGTTTGATTTATTTACCATACCTCCAGTTTATTTATATATATTTTTATTTATCATACCTCTGGAAGTTTTATATTTTTATTTATGTGAATAATAATGATCGAGTTGTGTTGGGTTAATAGATATGTAATTGTTTATTTGTACAATTATTTAAAGTTTTTTATAAACCGACATAATTTTTTATTTATACAATTATTTAAATTTTTTTATAATTCGACATTAAATATTATTTTGAGCATAGATAAACAACCTTACACATCATCTAAACTGTAGAATGCCCCTCTTAGGGCAATAAGGCGCAATAAATTGATTAACATTAACACAAAAACATTAATATATTATAATTTTATATCAATAAAATTAATCATAAAACAATACAATCTTTTTATAAATAATAATTGTGAAGTAAATGTGTTTACTTGCTCGCTCAACCTTCTGCGTTTATACTATTAAAATAACAAATCCTATCACAAATTACAAAGAAAATATTGATAATTCGTCTTCGAAAAGCATCATGACAATAAGAACATCACTTTTAACAATCTTTAAAAAAAAGATCAATTTCAATGGTTAAGGGGTTAGCTGTCGTGCTCAATGTAACTTGAAAGAATGGGAATATGGAGTCATTCCAAGTTGTAAAATAGATACTCCCGGAGTAGGTTTACTAGCTATGAATGGACACATCAAAATATTGTGTGTAGGTGTTTTGCTCAATGCGAATTGAAATATCGGAAATCGGAATGATGTACGTTATTTTCATGTCTAAGAAGGGACCTTAGACATCAAAATATTTTAAAAGATAATTTCCTTTATTATCAACAAGTAACTTCATAATGGGGACATCAAAATATTAATTAAAATAAATCACAAATTCACACTTAATCCCTTCCTATTAGCATTGGGGTAATAGGTATTGAAATATTAAAGAAAAAACAAAGCAGTGTATTGTGTGCTATAATAATAATAAAAATGTAAGTATTGAAATGTTATAATTGAGTTGAAAGACATTTTAAAAACTGATTTCAGAAAAGATGTTGTACTTGCACGTTACATAAAATATTATATTTAAAAATAATAATAATAAAATATAATGTTAATTTAATTAAAAATATTAATATAAAATAAATTGATTTAGTTTAATTTGTTATATTTTAATATGTTTTATTAATAAATTTATAAATAATTTTAATATATATATATATATATATATATATATATTAAATTAATTTTTGTAATAAAGAAAATAAGTTATGTGGTTTTTAGTTTTTGGTGACTAGGGTTTCTTTAGTTGTCGCAGCTCTTGGCTCAAATTTAATATGCAAAATATTGTAGTGATTTGATCTTGACTTCATTTCATGTTTTGGTCATTAAAGATTAGTTTTTGTTGAAAGAGACTCTAACAATTGTAGTTGTGGCTCCTGTAAGGTTCAAGCTGGCATTTGACAAGCGTATTGCAAGTGGCATTACAAATTTGAACTTGCAGATTGATATTCCTCTGCATAATATGGAGGAGGTGATTGCATTCAGAGCCCTGTTGTAGGTGCAGAAACCGCGGGGGCCTTCTTCTCCTCCCCAAAAATTTGTGGAGGAATTAGTTGAGATTCCTAATTTGGAACTCTCTTTGTCAAATCCATGCAAGAGAGCCTTAGCCCTCTCAAGAAAAACATTGGTTGGCAAGTTCATGGGCTTATGGACGAATCCAAAAGTTGTTGAATCTTGGATCACAGAACAATGGACCCCCAAGCTTCAAGGTCAAGTAACTTTCTTTGTAGTAGGAAGGGGTTTCTATGTTTTTTTATTTGTCAATAAATTCGAAAGAGATATGATTTTCAGATGAAGGTCGTATTTTATGGGGTCAAGAGGCCTCTTTATCACCCCATGGAATCTGGATTTCAATCCAAATTCTGAAATTACTTATGTGTTGGTGTGGGTCTGGCTGCTTCACCTCCCTCTCCATCTTTGGGGGGATGATGCACTAAAAGATATTGGAAATAAACTGGGCCACTATTTGGAGAAAGAAGAACTAAAAGGAAGCCAATCTACTTGTGCTCACATTTGTGACAAATTAAATCTCAATGAAGGTTTACTGGAGGCCCTAAAAAAAAAAAAAGGGGAATGGAGACATATTCAGGAATTGGACTATGAACAGATTCCCTTTGAAGAGAACAAAGTTCCTTCTCAAGTTAAATACTCCAGAACACTTGGAATATGAAAATATCCACGAGGATACAAATGTTATATTAGAAAGTATGATGAATGAGATATGAGATGATTCAGAATTACAAATGAGGCATGTTTATATACCTATGCAGGTGCCTCTTCGTGAAAGTTCATGTCTCATTAGACATGGCCTTTCAACCTAATTACTAATTAACTAATTAATCATTATTTATATTATTTTATTCATTACATTTCCTTCCTCCTCAAAAAGATTTGTCCTTAAAGCTCATTGATGAAAGGCCTCGATTTCGTTTCCTACTACGAATGTCTTGTCTCAGGGTAGTCATCCTTGTCGATACAAGTTGATATGATCCTCTAAGTGACAACAAAATTGTTGCACTGAGAAGGGATCAGAACATCCGAGATCAATCTTCTGTGGAAGCTTGCGATGACTGGAAATTTGTGATGATTGGTAATCACAATAGTGGATTGCACCGACATTAGTATTCTTCGGAATCAGCTTGTTGATTCTGTTTTGAACACGTAGCTTGGTCGAGTTGTCTGCTCCCGTGATTTGGATGTTGATAGAGAACTTTTTTGGTTTGACTTCTTTGATTTTCTTGTAGTGAGGACGTTATTGAGTTGGTTACAGAACCTTCACTTAGAATGTTCCTCGTCTGAACTGCAACATCTAAGTTTGCATCTTCTGCAACTTGCTTGTCTGCTTCTTGAGTTATGACATTTACTGGATCAATGTTCGTTTTTTTCTGCAACTTGAACTTCTACATTTGAAGATTTTGATGCTTCATTTTCGACAAGTTGTTGCACTTTATTTTCCAACGACTTCTTGTCTTTCTTCAACTTCTTAATTTGCGTTAGTAACTTTTCGTTGTGGTCCTTGAGGTGAGCAACTTCTTCATTCTTGTTAGTGGTGATTTTGTCAACTTCTCTTTGAAAATATTGTATTTCTTTTTACTTTCTAGAAGAACTACTCTTGTGATATCTAATATGTCTTTCGGTGTTAGTAAATTCGGCTTCACCGTGACATCTTGTAACATTATGTTTTTCTTTTTGTAAGAAATTGTCAAAAACTTCTTTTTCGTATTAAGGATGAATGACCCTAGTGATTCCATCCAGAGCGAACCCAGAACTATATCACTATTGTTACAAAATAACATTTTAATAGTGAATTGCGAGACAAAGGAATACTCCCCAATACTTAGGTGCAAATTCTTTATGTCGTATTGTTTGTCATTTGCGTGAAATTAATTTGTTTCAATTATATTTGATTCAGGGATTACTAATTTGTTAGCACATTTAGTACTAACATAATTATTCTTTTGAGTAAGATCGATAGATATGAGAACTTCCTTTCCCGCAAGTGACCCTTTGATTTCCATTAGCGCGTAGACACACATATTATAATTTTTAGGAAATCTTCCCTCCTTTAGTTCTATTTTGGATGCCATTTTGTCAAATAACTTCGGGGTTTTTAAGGATGACCCTTCCTAATATTTATAATAAAATATTATTATTTCCCTTTAATAAACCCTCAAGCTTAATTATTCTTTCCAATATCCTTTACTATTATTCCTTCAATCTTTGGTAATGAATCCTTCACTAATATTCTCTTTTAAAATAGGCTCAAATTCTTTTATATATGCATATATTCCTTTTTTAAATAAAATCTTTAGAATATAATGTTTTATCTCCTTTTCCACTTTTCCAATACTTAAACCTCTAATAACCTCTCTTTCCTTTTATTTACCTTCCAACTTTAATAATGACTCCTTAATATTTAAGAAATCCTTAATAATATTTTCCCTTTCGTTTTTTTTTGAAAATTACTTCCTTTATATAACCTTAAATATAGTCTTCCTTTAGTGATGAGTTCTTTGACTAAGTAAATTCTAGTTTTATTTATTTATTTTATTTATAATTTTTTTTTTCAACCATTGATTTTTTTAACTCTTTTTTTTTTTGAAAAGTTACAACCCTAGTGAAACGTGGCTAGTCACCTATATTCACCTATAAAATATATATCCAATTATGTGTATTTGACTCTCGGTTATTTTCTCCACGTAAAAATAAACTTACCATTCACACAAAGATTTTTTATTCCTTTTTGTTCTTATTTTACCTTGCAAATACCATGGGCAATTACCATGGGCTTCTCAAACTACGAGCTTGTAAACCACTTAAAGAATAATCAAAATAACCTTATCTACTCTTTCTTCTTTATTTTTCCTTTTTATTTTTAAATTGTCTTGGTATGTACGTATATGTACTTCTTTATATATATCTCCTTTTTTTTCTTTTTTTCTTTTTTGTATTTTTACTTATATATATATTGCTTTTGCTTCTTCTTTTTTTCAAAAATTTCCCTTTTTTTTTCTTCAAACTTTTAATTTTGGCCAAAGGCCTACTGGTAAAATTTCTTCAAATTTTTAATTCTGCCTAAAGGCCTACTGGTGAAAATGGAGAAACTCCAAGACTGGTATCGAAACTCTTCGATGGCAAAAATGTTGACAAATTTTTGATGGCCAAAGGCCTGAATCGAGGAGCGTAGCTCTGTGTAGCGATGAGCAGCCAGAAGATCGAACTCCTTTGATACCAAATGAAAAGAACAAAGTTCCTTCTCAAGTTAAATACTCCAGAACACTTGGAATATGAAAATATCCATGAGGATACAAATATTGTAGTAGAAAGTATGATGAATGAGATATGAGATGATTCCGAATTACAAATGAGGTCTGCTTATATACCTACGCAGGTGCCTCTTCACGAAAGGTCATGTCTCATTAGACATGGCCTTTCAACCTAATTACTAATTAACTAATTAATCATTATTTATATTATTTTATTCATTACACCCTTCAAATGCATCATTTGTCATTCTCATGGACACTTTGCCAAAAACCGCCCTCATGAGCAGGCCCAAGCCCTTGTATCTAATGAAGTGCATGCCCATACCCCCATATCTAACGAGAGAAAATTTCAAACAATTAAAAAGAGAAGGAAGAATAAAAAAACAAGGTTGCAACTCCAAAGAAATCTGCTAAAGAAGTTCTAGAACCTTCCTTCAGCAAAAATTCTTTTGAGGCTCTCTAAGTTCAAGAAAAATATGAAGTTCCTCCTCTAGATTAAACCCTAAAGGAGGTTCAAGGAAACTCAGAAGTATTGGGGGAGAACGACGAGAAATCTCATTTGAATATTTCCTCTCCAAATGTGGAATCACTCTTTGTGGCAAAAGCATTAACAACGACAGATTATGAGCTTCCAAAGATGAATAGATCTACTCCAAAATTTTACAAACAAGCTCTAGTAATCATAGCATCTCACGCTAATTCAAATACATGAGGAAATGCTAGAAAATCCCTCTCCTTGAATGCAACAGAATTGCCTCTCACAAGAGGTTGGAAATATCATAAGGAAAAACGAGAATGTGAAGCGGATGTTAATTTAGCTTTAGGACCCCAACTTTGACTAGACTCCTTTTTACAAAAGTTTCCCAAATAAGTCAATGTACTTCTCCTACATATTATTATGTCTGCAATTTGTAAGAATTTATTCTTGTAATCACAAGGAAAGTCTTAGTTGTAGCAATCGTGGAAAATATTGGGATTTATCTCCTATAATCTTGGTTAGTTTCTTAGTGGATGATCCTCTAAAGATAGTGCAAATGTAAGGAATGTCGTGTATTTTTTGTTGTTGCATCTAGACGCAAATTCAATAAAATCCTCTACTCATTTTTATTTAAAAAAATAAACAAATTTAAATAATGATAATTTATATTCATAAATATGATATTTTAATGCTTTTAATTTTGGTAATCACTTGAAAATTAGTTTATTATTCCGATGTAGAGCACTGCTAGGGGTTTCTGAGCAAAACAAAAAATATGACCGCTTACGAATCGAGGTACTGGTGCATTCATCTATAGTAGGTTTGACAGACTAAATGGCGGCCCCACACTAACAATAGGGTCCCCTCCTACCAAAGCATGACCGCAAGGGACGGGAGTATAGTGGGAAATAGGAAGGACCATAGGGGGGCACAGGCCCTATCATACCAATGCTAGGGGCGCAATGGAAAGCAAGGATTTGTGGGAAATGCTTACTGAGAGCCACAAAGAAGCCCCAATTTGTCATTGCATCAAACAAGCTCGATAACCACCACAATTACATGAAGGACCCTACCTTAATATGCAAATTTATAGGCATCTGGCCGATTGAGAAGGATTTTATCAAATGGATTCAGCAAAAATGGCAGCCCAAAGGCCATATCGACCTAAAATTTGGGGCAAGAGGCTTCTTCACGGTAATCTTCACCAACCTAATCGATAAGGAAAGAATTGTTGAAGGAGGACCATATTTCTATTATAATACATGAATTTTCATGAGGTAGTGGGAGAAATTATACAACCCAGACCAGGAACAATTTCTTGCGGCACCAACATGGGTTAGGTTGTTTGCCCTACTTGTGGATTTATAGGACCCTGAAATCATAGAAGGAATCGACAACTCACTTCTAAAATTTGTGAAAATAGTCGAAACCACATGTAGAGGCAGGTACACCACATATGTTAGGATATGCATATACATGAACATCACAGAGCCCTTACTAGAATCGGTGGAGCTGGAATACCAAGGAGAAGTATGGCAACAACTTCTTGACTACGAACATATTCCATTCATATGTTAGCACTGCCATGAATATGGCCATCTCTTTAAATTTGTCACATTAAACCAACCAAATCCGACGGAGGGGAAGCTACAATGCTAGACAATATTGAGGAGTTCAAGGAAGTCGTAAGTAAAAAGAAAAATAGAAAAATGCAGCAACATCAAATCCCAAACATCACAAAGAAAAAGAGCAGCCAGAACAAGTTTGAAATTTTGCGGGAAATGGGAGAGAGCTCCAAGGAATTAGATCTAATAAATGAAGAAGTACAAAGCCAAATACCACCAAAAATGGCGGCGAAGCCTAAGAGGAAAGCCCAAGCGGAACCCTCAGACAAGGAATAGCAATCACAATCAGTAGAACTCTCATCTATGGATATTAACACATCCAAAGAAGATCTAACCACATAGGAGGTATTACTGAAAAAACTTTTGAATTAATGGAGAAACCTGGATGAGAGATTCATACCGGAAGACCAAAAAAAGCTATATAGAGAAACATTTCAACAATACATGAAAAAACAAGGCCAGATGAAACCATATTTAGGGGATACATTGAGCTTGAAAAAAGGAAGTTCTCAAGACAATAACACGTAAGGAAATGGAGGCAAGAAAATATGGAGGAAGAATCTACAAGAATCCATCCAAATGGTGGGAGAAACATTAGTAAATTTGGGTAGGGTAATACTGCTCTCAACGGTATCCCACCAACTGCACAAATTTTCCCAATGATAGTCATCTCCTGGAATATGAGGGACCTCAACAGTAGTGGAAAACAGAGATACTTACAGGAATGATTGAAAAAATAGAGGCGACAAGTAATCCTTCTTCAGGAAAATAAAGTCTCAGGGGAAAAGCTAGAGGAAATACTACACTTCCTAAAACCAAAATATGAAGTTGTAACCCTAAACGCAAGAGGACGCGTGGGAAGTAAAGAGATTCTCTGGAACCCGACAGAGGTCCATGCAAAGGGATGGATCGGTTTAACCCGCATCCTCTTGGGATGAATTAGACACAATGGAACATGAGAATGGGTCATGATCTCTTCGATATACGACCCCCATACTCCAGAGAGAAATAAGCTTTCCTAGAAATTATAGGAAAGTTGGAACAACTACATAGTGAAAATGTTTGGTTACTGAGAGGAGATTTTAATATGATCACATCTCTAGAGGAAAATAAAGGATAAATCCAAAGAAAAGAGCCAGAAATGGAGTTGTTCCGGGACATGCAAACAGATCTACAATTAGTGGACATTCCAACCATCAATGACACTTATACATGGAATAATAGGAGAGGAGGAGTGCACCAAGTGGCCTCTAGGCTTGACCAGTTTTTAGCTTCTAGAGATCTAATAAGCAATGACATATTCTATGAGGCTTCAATACTACCAAGCCTCAGATCATAAAATTGGCTGATCTGTCTAGAAATAGATATGAGGAAAGGGAGCCAAAAGCAACCATTCAGATTTGAAGCCTTTTGGCTGAGGGACCCAAAGTTTCTTGAAAAAGTAAAAGAATGGTGGGAGGCAAGCTTGGTACAGGGTAGAAAAATCATGCATACCTTCCAACTCGGAATGAAAGATCTGAAACAAAACATAAAAAAAATGGAACAAGCAGGGGTTTGGACATATCTAGCAAGATATAGAATAGTTGCAGGCCCATATGAAATAGGTGCAACAAAAAATGATAACACAGGGACGCACAGGGAAACTGGTGGTGGAAGAAGGGAAGTTATTAACCAAATTATAAGAAAGAAGAAAGCAGGAGGAAATATTGTGGAAACATAATTCAAGGATCTAATGGCTCTCAGAAGGGGAAAGAAACACTAGTGTCTTTCCTAAAGCAATGATCCAACACAGACAACACAATCGTATCTTCTCGCTAAAAGACTTAGAAGGAAATCGACTGGTATAACATGAGGAAATGGAAAATCTCATGGTGGATCACTTTAGTAATATGCTATCAGAACCGAATCATGACAGGACAGAGGCCATTGATAGGTCAAGAGGAATATTCCTCAAATAGTCAGTTGAGATCAAAATTTGGCACTCCTGTCAGATATCACTCTAGAAGAGCTGGAAAGAGTGGTCAAAGGATTAGCAAAAAACAAAGTGTCGGGACCTGACTGATTTACAACAGAATTCTACCAGGTTTCCTGGCCAATCATGCGTACAAATATCCTAAAAGTTGTGGAGGAATCAAGAAGAACAAAGAAGGTACACCCCGCCCTAAACTCTACTTTTTTTTCTTTAATCCCTAAATTGGAGCACTCTAATGAGCCTCAAGGGTTTAGGCATGTAGCTTTATGTAATGTAATATACAATATTCTCTCCACCATCATGGTCAACCACCTCAAACCTATACTATCAGCTCTGATCTCTCTAGAGAATACTGGTTTTGTGAAAGGTAGAAAAATTCTGGATGGAATCATAATAGCCCAGGAAGACATTCACAAACCTTAAAAAACTCAAAGAAAAAGGCATGATGATAAAACTAGACCTATAAAAATCCTATGACAATCTTAGTTGGGCTTATCTTCAAATCATCGTCCAAGATTTCGGTTTTGACTCTAGATGGATCAATGGATCTTTTTGCTCATATCCTCCCTTGTTTTCTCAGTATTTCTAAATGGCTCCTCGTCCACTCCATTCAATTCCTCCCGAGGCTTGAGACAAGGAGATCCAATCTCCCCATTTCTCTTTACCATTGTAGCTGAAGGCGTGGGGAGATATATAAAATAAAATGTAGAGGAAGGTCACCTCAAAGGGCTACACTTATGGGGAAATGGTCTTACCCTAACTCACCAACAATTTGTGGATGACATATTGCTTTTCTGTCAAACCACTCTCAAATATTCTAAATCCATATTAACCATCCTCAAAGACTTCAAGGATGCCTCAGGAACACAAATAAATAATGACAAAACCAATATATTCTTCTTCAATACCCAAATCCAATCCCAATAATTCCTGGATAGAACCCTAGGATTCCATATTGGATCCTTGCCAAACAAATACTTTGGTATGCCTATTTTCCTAAACTCCCTCCGAGTATCCTATTGGAAATATCTCCTTAACCGTATCCAATCTCGTCTTTAGAACTCGTCATTATGAGCCCTTAATTCAACCAGCAGAGTAATTCTATTGAAAGTTGTTGGGGCCTTTGTTTTGAGATAGAACAATTTTGAGTTGCGGAGAGATGGAGGATAGGTGGCGGAACACAATCAAGGTAGACAAGGAGTTTTCATGGTTGCATAAAGCCAGAAGACAAGTGGCACGAAATTGGCAGAGAAAAACACAAATGGCGGAGGTGGGAAACAAGAACAATCAGTAGAACTCCTAGTGATAAAGAAGAAGTGGAAGGCAGCTGAGCTAGGAAAAATCAAGGACTGAAAGTGTCAGTCAGCGAGAAACAAATAGGCAGGCAATCAGTCAGTTTGAAAGTAGTTAGTTAGTCAGTTCGGAGAGAGGTCAAGGAGAAACAGAGCCTCAGGAGAGCTCTGTGTAAAGTCTTTTGTACTGAACTAGATTGTAATAGACTCTGCAGAGCACATGTATGTTGTTTCGATATTGTTAATGAAATCGGGTTGTTTTTATGTGTGATATCGTGAGTTGACTAATGGTTAATTGCTTATGGTGAATGTATGCCTAAATTAAATTTTAATTTAGCACTCTGAACATGTCTTGATGAATGATAGCTCCTTCTAAGAGTTAAGATATATATGGCTTCTAAATCCTCATAGCTGTTGTCTGTGTTCATATTTGTCTTCTACATGATCTAGATTCTAATCTTATTAAGGTCACGACACGCCTCGGGTGAGATGCCCTACTCCCTTGAGCAGGGTGAAAATACTAGCGTTGTTCTAGACTACTGCGGAAACATTTTGGCCTCTAACCTGAACCTGGGTCTTGCCCAAAGACCTCCTTTTTCGCCAACAAAAGTAGTGTTGCAATCAACCCCCATATACCAACTATCAGGCCTCGTAGCACCTAAAACTAGTTGTGTGGACATGGAAAACATTTTCAAAAATTCTTATGGAAAGGAGAATAACAAACAAAAAAATGGGCGCTCCTCTCATGGGAAAGGATGATTAAACAAAAATTGGTTGGAGGACTGGGCATGAGAGACCCATACATCCTGAATCAAGTTATGGGAGAAAAATTCTGGTGGCGATGGGTGCAGGGAGGAAGGGATCTATGGAAAATTATTTGGGAACAAAAATACAACTGCCACCAACCACGAAAGGGAAGTTGGGGGTACAAGAAACACAAAAGGGTCCCCTATTTGGAACCTAACAACGATAAACAGAGATCTAATCAGGAATCACAATTTCTGGGAAATAATAGATTGAATTAAAGCACTATTCTAGGAAGACTCGTGGCAACAACGAGAGAATTTATTTAGCAGAAAGGACATGGAAAATATTTTTCTCTTCACTAATAGAACCACAAACATGACTGTGAATCAATTCTTGGAAGGAGGGTAAGGAACTCATTGGAGATCATGGAAAAAACGACAACATTGGCCCAATGCTCTCGTGACACATAAATGGGAAAACTATGAGAAAAAACTCAATTCAAGGAAAATAACAATATCTCAAGACATGGATATACTGAGATGGGGTTATCGAATGAAAGGATTATTTACAATCCAGGAAGGCTACAACCTGAAAATAGAGAATCATCTGAATCAAGGACACTCTCTTTGGAGAAAAATATGGTTTCGATAATGGCCAAAAGTAGTATTCTAACTGTGGTTGGTAAGAAATGGATGGGCACTCACCTGAGATAAGATCCCAAAATGAGTAGTCCAGGGGCCATTCGAGTGTCAAATATGTGGATCTCAAGCAGAAACAATGGAGCACCTGTTAAATTCTTGTCCGTTTGTAGAACAACACTACCAGAACCTAAGCCTCCTCTTTGGATAGATAGATAGAGACCATGCAAGTATACAAAATACCATAGAAATCTGGAGGAAAGGAGGATTCCAATGCCCAGTCCTCAATAGAGCCTAATCCATACCTCTCGTATTCCTCCTATGGGTTGTGTGGAAGGAAAGGTACAAGAAGATCTTCAAACATCAGATTCAATCAGTAAATGAAATATGGAAAACAATTCTGATAAATATTAGAGAAACCATTTTAACAGACAAATGGTAGCAGGAGGATTGGAAATCCACACCTCGGGAGGCAAGGATAATGGCAATGCTAAACCTCTCCCCTGAGATGTTGGTGTCTTGTTCATGGAAATTGGAACCTCTTCCTAGCTTCCTTGCCATCTAAATTCACCTGTCCACCATAGTATTTCTTGAAACTAAATTACGATGGAGCATCCAAAGGGAATTCGGGAGAGGTAGGTTCAGGTGGAATATTCAGAGATTCCAGAGGACAAGTAGTGAGGATATATGCAATGGATTTGGGCCAAGCAAGCAACAATGAAGAAAAACTCAATGTAGTAAAACAAGGAATAATAATAAAAATCAAGGAATAATACAACAAATTGGTAGTGGAAGGAGATTCGACCCTTGTAACCGAAATTATTCAAAAGCTTCAGTAGGGATCCAATTGGGAACAAATCAACTGAAGTTGGCATATTGCGTGACTGATATAGGAAATAAAGGCTCTGATTACTAAGATAGATTACATAATCCCATCCCATGTTCATAGGGCAGGAAATGCAGCAGCAGACTTCCTAGCGAACTGGGGGTGCATTAACCTAGGTAAGTATTTCAAATGAAGTTGGGACATTACAACACAGGAATAAGGACTAGAGACATTACAGGGGATCTTGTACAGAGACATGAATTCCAACTAGGGCCCCTAAGCAGGGTGTGAAGGGAGATATTATGAGGATATTCATCATGGATAGGACACTTGGAATTAAGAGGACACCACAGGGCATGACTGGTGGATGGATCGCCTCGCGCCACCACATGCCCGAAGTGAATGCGAGTAAGAACGAACAAGAAGGTATGTCAGAATGTCGTGGGGAAGAGATCCAGTTACTGCAAAAAGTGGTATGTGGGCCAACAGAAACACTTGGTTAACGTTATCAGGGAAGAGACGGGCAGAGAAGATTAAGATTGAGCTTTGTGATCATTGGAAAGAAGGTAAGAGGAAGGGGAAGAAATATCACTCACAGAGTAGCCAAGGCATCCTGATTCTGTTCTGGCAGAACATGGAGCTCAGATGATTGGAAATACTACCCGGGCAAAGGTCAATGAAACGAAGTCATAGGGAGGTTGCTAAAGAGTATGAGTCTAATCTGTTGAGCCTGTTTGTGTCGATTCCTTGGTTGAATGAAAGAAAGATGGCCTGGATGGGCTCATTCTGGTATCTCTGCCTAATTTCTGAGAGTTACTTGGGTGTAGGAATGGTTAAAATGAGTATTTAGATTTAGTATTGGTATAGCCACTTGCATGTACGTGTCTTTGGGATAGTAAGCCCAAATAAGGGTGGCTTCTGTGATCCCTTCAGTTACATAAGGCTTGATGAGGACATTACATGGGGCTAGGGTAGGGAGTCAGCCTAGATAGGTGCGTACTAGCACCATGATCCTCTTACAGAGTGTAATTGGAATAGGGGAATAGTAATATGTTGTAGAACGCTATGGTTCAAGAGTAACCCGGAACAGGGGGGATGTTTAGGGGGGCCTTGAATGAGGGTTATGGTCATGGTAGAAGCATTGGGATAGAGAGGACGATTCACTAATTTCATTGTCAAAAACAAGCCCAAGAGGGAGATAAGTCCTCTAGGATTCACAACCCGAACACTAAACATTTTCATTATGGACGCATTGGCTCCATATGGGTTGATGGTGGGTCTAGGAAACTAACTAGTAAGGCCAACCGAAGGTTGAAACGCTCCGGTAGAGGGGTAGAGAGAGACGCCAACGCATGAAAACCAAACAATGGAAGTGTTGAGGGGGTGAATGATTGGGAATATGATGGGATGAAAGAAGGGAAGAGAAAGAGGCTCTTTCAGAAATTGATTAAAAAAATTGTTTGTTTCGAATTTACAGGTCTACCTAGCCTGTCTGTCTCTCTTGACTCTATACGGTGGGTGGCAACCCCGATGTGGATTCGAGTGCATGTACAACTGCTAGGGGGCCTCAGAAAACAAAAAATGTTTAAAGCTTAGTCTATAAAAGGTAACAGAGGGAGGGGTAAGGAGCCAACATAGGCAAAAAAAGGGAAAGGTAGAGAGAAAACATCAACCAGTAAAAAAAGTCAGCGCAAAAGAGGCAAAAAAATATCAAGATAACATGCAGAACTTGTTGCATGCTTATGGCATTAGGACTCCAGCTCAAGTAAAATCATTGATATTTGGATGGGAAAGAAACCTGAACACCAAGGTATAGGAATACATTCCAGATGATGAAATGGTGCCCATCGTGACAGACCCGAGAAACATAAGAGGATGACTGACCCTGTTCAAAAAGAAATCCACCTCTACTAGACCATGAAATGTTTGATGGAGAAGGCCATAATGGCAGTTCAGGATGTAGGATGAGATCCAAAGGTAGCCTCAATTTTGGTTGAAATACACAGGGACATACAAGCAATACAGTTGCGGGGGCATCAACAGAATGTGCATCTCAGTCGCATATAAAGGCAACTTTAGAACCTGCACCAAGTGGACATGCCCGGTTCAAGTGCGAAATACCCGGCACCGATTGAAACTGGATTCCTGGTATGAACTCAGAAATTTTAGCAATAATTTTTATGAAATATGATGTCGTCGGCTAGCATTTACTTTCATAGTAGCATGTTAAAAGATACAATAGATATTATAGCTTATAAGGCATTTAGAGACAGAATCAAACACTTCTAGTTTTTGTTGGCTTTTAACTCATGGAGGTGGCCAACAAACCTGGTTTCCTACGAGCAGGTTGAGGCTATCAAGAACATAGTATGATGTAACTAGTTGTTTTTTAGATTAAAATGGATGAATAGAGAAGCTCTACCAAACTTTTTTATATATAATAAAAAAGAATTAAGAAGCATCTAATTAGAATATTTCTATATACAAAGATAAATAATAACTATAAATTAAGATTTTTTATTATTATATAAATTAAAATATATTCATATTCATACTCATAATCATAATCATAATCATAATCATTATATTTTAGAAATTTATATTTAAATTTAATTAATAAATATATAAAAGTTTGATATTCATGAATCTCTCTCTCTCTCTCTCTCTCTCTCTCTATATATATATATATATATATATATAATCAATATTATGCATATCATAGGGTTTTGAACCACATACAAAAAAATAAAAAGAAATGTGCAAATATATATGTATATATTACCAAAGTTTTAATAAATTTAAAAATAAGAATGTTGTGAAATTTATATAAATATAAATAATATTATTAAGAATCAATTTATATTTATTTTAAGAGGAATCAAATATCTTGAAGTGCAAACGTTTCCTCACATTTTGCATTCAAAAAGAAATTTGCATCTTTAAAAATTTGATCCCTCTCAACCCTTGATAAATTTAAAATAAATTCATATTGATTTATAGAACAAAGTGGTGCACAATCAATGTGAGTTATAATAAGAATATACCATGGATGGATTCTAAAACTTTGTACTTACATTTTAACATGCATATTACAAAGCTTTTTAATGTGAATTTTTAATAATATATATATATATATAGTACGGTAATGAGAATATTTATACTAATTGAAATATATATGCTCAGATCATAACTATACATCAGGAGTTATACTATGATTTTCTTCCATTTTTTGTATCGCCTATAGACTCTTGAACCAAAATTATCCTCTGAAAAGGAATACAACTAATACTAAGAATATACAAGTATTTGGAGGTGAATAACTTCTAATATAGCTCCAAGATTAAATAAAACTTGTAGTACATATAGCCTACTTCAAAATATAATAATTAATTACAATATAATTCCTCATATCCATGTTGACTAGCAAGTCCCTCAAATTTTTTGATATTTGAACATAGGATTCATACTTAATCCACTAAAATATGGAGGATGGTCTTAATTGACCATTAACCATCAACACTCCAAACATCAAATTGCAACCTTGGTTGGCACATTGATATGTGTCCTAGTTATTATCATTTAGAATGTGCTTGAAACTCATATTGTGATATGTTTTGGTACCTTCTTAATATGATTAAGGAGATTATCCAAAACTTTGTCTCTATGGAAATATCCTTTAACAAAATACTGAATTAATAAAAGGGAGTCACCCAACACAATAAGAGGAGACCTAAAATTAGTTAGCAAGAAAAATGCATTGGAATAAACCATAGACTTTTACTTGATTATTTATCATCTTCCCCAAACCCATAAATACTTCTAAATTTTAATTTTTGTGAATCCATAAAAGACCCTCTCTTGCCACACCACATATATAACTTTTTTTCAAAAATAACTAATTATTGCAATAAGTTTAGTGTATCATTCATTATTAATATGTTATTAATTAAGGTTAAGGTTTATTATAATGAGTTTATTATTAATGGTTAATTAATTTAGTAAGTAATTTTATTTATTTATTTTTAATTTTAAAAATTAAAATATCAAATAATTCTTAGTTATTTATTAATTATATTTATAATGATTTTCATTAAATAAAAGGTTCTATGTTTTATCAAAATATTAAGAAATAATTAATGTTATAATATAAAGTGGTAATAAAACATATCTTGTTGTTGCTAAATTTTTTTGGAAACTATGTGATATGTTCATAGATTTGTTCAACGATTTGGGTGAACCCTTCACCCATCTTTAGGGACTAGAAGCTTATCATAATATTTATCAAGTTGACGAATTGACTTCGAATCTATGTTTTAGTTACTAAAATATTCTTATTTGAAATGAATTTAATAATTTTTAGTTATTTATTAATTATATTTATAATAGTTTTCATTAAATAGAAGGTTTTATGTCTTATCAAAATATTAAGTAATAATTAATGCTATAAGACAAAGTGTTAATAAAACATATATCTTAATATTTATGAAACTGATGAATTGACTTTGGATCTATGTTTCACTTATTACAGGATTCTTAATTGAAAGGAATTTAATCATTTATGGAACTTAATTATTTAGGGGTTAATTTACAAATATTACTATATATTAAAAGTAATTAAAATTTTAAATATTATATTCATATCTATCATAACATTAGCTTTTTTGATTCATTGGTAAATGAAGGCTTGAGCTTCCTTGGCAGATCCCTATAGCATCCACATTTCGACAGAGATTATAACCTAGTGCAAGGAATAGGTCGCAGAGAACACTAGTCCAAGAGTTCACGTCTTCTAGTAGAATGGGGAGCTTCAAACACATCTTATCAGAGCCAAGTGGACCATTAGCAATGGGGAAAATTCTCTTATGTCCAATATTTGCAATTTTTTCAGTCTGATTTTCTCTACATGGAGCAGTTTTGTTTTTGGTGTGTACAGTATCTTGGTGTTTTGTAAAAATATTGAATTTTTTTGGTTAGTTTGGTCTTCACTTTCCACCGAGAGCTTCTCCCTAAAACAACCCCTTTGTTTCTATTGTATCACCCCATCCATTGGTATCCTATCCTGGCTTAGTATAACCTAGTTTACTATCCCTCGCCTCCTCTAGGGGTTTACTATTCTCGTGTCTTTTTTGCTCCTGAACATTATGCCTCACCAGAGAATGCATGCTCATTGGGAGTTTGGATGTTGTGGGCCTTCGGGAATTCCTTGTGGTTAGACTCAAGCCTAGTTTGCTACTATTGTTTTCCATTCCACTACTCTACCGGAAATTCAGGTGAAAAGCCAACAATTGGAAGCTTTAAACACCAATGGCTAACATGCCTATTCCAACTCTAAAATTCAAATTGAAGTTGCTAGTTGGGTTCTTAACCCTGGCCGCACCAAGGGACGATGCAACTAATGCCTTAATTCCATCACTCTTCATTGGAAAATGAAGACACTCTTGGGCTGAGTGCTCAAAGAAAATATGAGGACCACAATGAGATCATTGCATGCCTGAATGAAATCCAAAGAGTCCAACACTACCAGTGCTCATGCTTAGCCAACCTCATTGTCTTTTTGGCACATATCGAAGGTCATCTTCAGTGTGACCATAAACCTCTAACAGGCTCACGTGGATAGGAACAGACCCCAGTAATGTTCTTTGACAAATGATGATCATCCATATCTCTTAGATTATGTTTTGGCTTCATATATTTCTTTTATTTTCTTTTCATAGTTGGATGCATGGCCAGCTACAACTGACATATGATATTTAGTAATTTTGACTATATTTTCAAACATCTGCTTAAAAGTAGGCTAGCTAGAACTAAATTTACATTTTAAGTATTTTAATGATTGGGAAACTAGTGAGTTTCTTTCACCATAATTGGTTTGATTTTCCTCATGACAAGCCATGACAGTGAGCAGGCAAAACTTTCAACTTTATGTGAAAATGATTATAATTCAATAATATATATATATATAAATCATGATCATTTTCATATTTTATATATATATATATATATATTAAAATAAATTTATTTTGTTAAATTATTGGTATTAATATTATATGTGTGCATATTATAAAAATATATATATATTAATAGACTAATCCTCCATCCTCTAAGTTTTGGCACCATTCTCTACTATTACTTTATATTTATTTTGATATTCAAAAATGTACTTGCCATTGATAATGCACTTACTAAATTCTTTAACGAATTTCTAAAATGGTTATATTTACTTCGAAAAAAAAAAAAAAAAAAAAAAAAAAAAAAAAAAAAAAAACTTATCATTGACAATGCACTTGCTAAATTCTTGAACCCATTTTTAAAATTGTTACTTAAATGTTGTAGTGCCTAAACTTGCAATTGAATTCCACAACCATAAAATGGTATAGGTGAAAACTATAAATACAACTACTATGAGATATTACCTTCCTCAAGGTAATATTACCTTCCTATGAGATATTACCTTCCTCAAGGTAAGGTAAATGGTATAGGTGAAAACTATAAATACAACTACTATGAGATATTACCTTCCTCAAGGTACAAACTACACGGATGCAATTCATTACTAGAAAATCTCGCGCATACTTATCATTTGCGAGTTTAGTGATATATTCATAATTTTCAAGTATCAGCAACAATGTAATAGCGTATTTTCCAAGATTATCCATGTGTATTGCTTTTGTGTGTACCAAATGTTTGTCACTAAATCGATGCAACATTAATATTGCTTTTGTGGTTTGTCATTAAATCGATGCAACATTAATATTGCTTTTGTGGTTTGTCACTAAATCATTGAAATATAAATAATACCGGTTAATTACTAAATCGATGCAACATTAATATTTGGTGTATACATCAATATCTTATATGAAATTCACAAATTGTGCATAAAAAACATTTCCTTTCTTCTATTCCTTTTGGTGGACTACTAAGATAGACGATTATACTATCAAATTGTTGAAGTAATAGCTCTCAAAATTATTTTCTAAGTATAAAATACAATTATTTTGTTCACCATAGTTAAATCTACTTTTGAAATTAAGTAGCAATAGTTTTTCTGGGCAGTGGACATTTTATCTCAATAGTTTTGTGATAGTTTAGGTATTGAAGGTAAAGATGTATAAAGTGTGGATTGCAGATGTTTTGATTGCTTAGTTAATGGTAGATGGTTTCTCAATTCAATGGTTTAAAGAGGGTATGAAATGGCAAAATTTGTATAAGGTTTTATGGTCATGGCTTTTTCTCTAGTTTTTTTTGTGATTTTTATGATTATTACTTCGTTAATAGTAGATGGTTTCTCAATTCAAAGGTTTGAAGAGGGCACACAATGGGAAATTTTGCATAGGGTTTTATGGTCATGGCTTCTCCTCCATTTTTTTGTGTTGATTGCTTAGCTATTGGTAGATGGTTTCTCAATTCAATGGATTGAAAAGGGCATGCAATAGGAAAATTTACATAGGGTTCTATGGCCATAGCTTCTCCTCCATTTTTTTTGCTTCTAGCACAAATAAGGGACTTTCATAAGGTCCATGAGCAAGTATCATTTTTTTAAACTACAAATTCCACTAAGTAGTTTTAAATGTCTCTAAAGTTACCATCACATTGATGAGCTAAGGCTATCGAATTAGGGTGGAGTGAGTGATAGTTGTGATTGTCACATTTTCATGTCTCAACCCTTGTCATGAAATTCAAATGTAGATATAAAGGGTAATCCTTGGTTCCATACTTAACCTCTATACTCTAGTGAATATGAGTTCCAAAGTAAATGTAATGGGTTATTAAGAATTCCTACTTGTGTCTTCTAAAGTTTGGCATAGTCTCCTAGAGTTTCTTACTAGAGCCCTAAGGGTTTCATTTGCAACACTAAAGTTAAAAATTAGCATATTTCAAGTGAGACATGAGGTTATAAATGTATAATGTATTTTTAGTTTTGAGTTGGCTAATATATTTTTTTAATCCAAAACTTTTAAAAACATTATGGTCAATCAATTGATAAAAAACTAAGATTTGACTTACTTGGATTACAAGATTTCATTTAGGACCTTACATTTGCATTTGTTATAAGTAAAACAAATAGTCTTAAGATTATCTATTAAAATGCTAAAAAAAAAACTTTCAAATTCAAAAAATTAAAATTTAACATGTTGAATGGCATACCTAAATCCATAAGCTTGTCATACAATAGCTATAAACTTGTTTATTATTTTGTTCAAACAATTTGTTATAAATTTGTTATTTTTCTAAATATTAAAATTGTCGAGTCGAGAGGTGCTCTCCAGCCTAATGTGGTAGAGATGTGGTAATGTAATGTCTTGTAAACATTTTGATTCACTCAAATTACATAAAATTAAAATTAAAATTAAAATAATAAATATTTATAATTATAATTATAATTAATAATTAAACAAATCTAGATTCATCTTAACTTGGATCTACCAAGTATCTAAAAAGATCAAATCTTTTTTTATTATAAAAAAAGCTACTATCTTAATAGATATGATTTTTCTTAACATTTATTAAATTTAAAATTAAAATAAATCTAAAATAATAATTACATCAACTTATTATTATATAAATAAAATCTCATTCTAATAATACTAGTAGCTCGAAATCTTACCAACACATTACTCTTCAAAAATTTCATATCTATAAATATGATATTTTGCTTGACATGGGCTTTTCCAATTATTCTCAAGCGTCCTACTTGACTTTTCAAAAGTTCCATCTCTGGTCATTGTCTCCACTAAGGTTTGCATGACAATTATTCGAAAGACACCATGAATATGATATTTTTACTTGACATGGGCGTAGTATGAATTTCTATGCATCGCTATTCCAATTATTCTTATGTGATTGCATGAGGTCCGCTAACATCTGATGTGTGTTTGGACAGTTAAATCAAAATATAAAGTTTGGGTGGGCACTTTAGAGAATAAATTATTCTCTAACATTTATAAGTTACACATGCCTAATCCATGCTACTTTTTCTGCAAAGTGTTGGGTGTCTAATAGGATTGAAATAAATGAGATGCAGAAGTGTTAAAGACCAAGGATAATTATTTAAAATCTAAAATCTAAAATGTAGTAAATAATTTTAAGAATTAGAAGTTTAAGTTATTTAATTTGTGAAGTTTGAATGTTTTAAAGGTTTTTTTGGGTGTTGAATTTATTATATATTTAAAAGTGTATTTTAAACAATAAGAAATCACAATTTTATTCTAAATTGTTTTACTAAACAGTCAAAAAATTCATTTCGCCTATAAATTATTTTATCTTTTTTAAACAATAATATATTACATTACAATTTTGGAACTTTAAAATTTAATGTTTGCCATGCTTATAATCATATGTTTTTAAACTTTTTAAATGTTAAATGAAATATATAAGCCATCAAATAAAAATATATCCAGTCTTTTAATAACCAAAATGTATCTAGATTTTTAATCGTAAGTAGTTAAAAAGCGAAGGACATGAAAGTGGAGTTATAGCTCATGATAATATACTCAACTAATTAATTGTAAAAAAAAAAAAAGAGTATGTTGATAGGCATATTTATTTCGTTATGTCTATAAGGATGTCTATTTTGAAATAGGACTTCTAGAATTTTAATGTAAGTATCAATAATTATTAGGTGGATGGTAAGGATTTCATCTCCATGGAATATTCTAAAATATTCTTAGTAGTATACACAAATCAAAGGTTGAGATTTATTTCCAAAGTAATTATGTCATTTTTTTCTTTTAATTAAATTGGTTAATTAAAAAAAATGTCATATGAAATGAGTTATGGTTTTTTGGGCATGTGGTATTGATAAGCTATGGTATTGTAACAAAGCACATTTATAGATAAATAACCTCTATGGTAAAGTGGGGGTAATTCTCCATGGTTAAGAATCTTGTTCCACATATTGTAATGTTATGTAAACAAAAATAATAAAATTAAAATTAAAAATAAACTACATTAAAATAAAAAATAACTTCAAACTAAAATAATAAAAATAAAAATTCTACATTATTATTATATTATTAATATCAATTTTTATTATCCCCCAATGGGGGTGTTAATGCAGATAGGACGAGGTCTGGGTTTATGTTTCCACCACCCTTGGGCTCTCACATGCTCATTTAATATGGGAGTACACAGGGGTCTCCATTGCATCCATGAGCATGCTATTAAATTGTTGGAGGTGGTTTTGATTGATGGTGTGTAGCGGGAAGGAGTTTGCGAGTATTGAGATTTATTCCTCAACCTCGTATATCATATCGTTAGATTTATGGTTCATGGGGCTTCTCCTAACATGTTTTCTCAGGATTTTCCTATGGGGAGGGAGACTCTCAGATTTTCCCTCGCATGTTTCGTGAAGACAGTGTTTTGGATGCAGGATTTTTTTTTGGTGAGGGAGGGGCGAGCTCCTCTTGGTGGTTTGGAAAATTGGGTTTATAAGTTTTGGTTCCTTGTCCTGGCTCTAGGTCTCAAGGAATTGGTTCCTTTTCGCTTACATTTGGTCTTGCCATTGCCTTGGGTGTGTCTATCTCAGTCTCAGATTATTTATAGTCCCTATAATGAAGGTCTTTCGTCTGTGTGGTCTTGGGACTATGGTTTTGTTAATTGGCTCTATCTGTGTTGCATCGTGAGTATTTGTGCAGTAGGATATTTTTTTGTCGCCTCATGGGTAGTTGGTGTGGGTGGTATTTTGTGGAGAGTCGCATTGGATTCTCGTGTTATTTGGCTTGGGTCAAAGAGTTGTGTTGACGTCCTTTGGTTTTGGGCCACTGGTTGGTCTGGTGCCAGGAAGGGGTGTTATATGGGTCAGATGGTGGAGGATTGTAAGTCTGTAGTGGATTTTATGTCGCCTATCATTTGTGTTTATGGTCTTCTCTCCAAGTATATTCATTTTATTTGGGGCTACTGTGACTACACAATGTGTTGGTGCCCTGACTTGGTCGAACATAGAGTCTGGTATGTCTGTCCTTTTGCAAGTAGAGGAAATGCTTATAAATATTTCAACCAACCCCTCTTCAAATATGGAATGCCCCCAAGGCAATATCGGAGAAGCAAAAGGGGTGGCAAAAGGATGTTTGGCTTAGGTATATGGGCACGAGCTTGTTTTCCCATGAATCGGTGGCATCCTATTTGAATGTTGTCCCTCCAACAATGTGTCTGGAAATAAGAGAATTGGAGGTGAATTTGGGGGAAAGAAAGGAATTCGTTTTCTGACTCAGAACTGCTTGAATATTTAGGTGGATGGGTTCTAGATCTAGGAAAAAACAATTTTTAAATTCAATGGCCCTTCATTGGAAAATGAAAACACTGTTGGGCTTAGTTCTTAGAGACAAAAAGTTGATAAATATAACCTCTTTTCATCCCTGGAGGATGTTAAGATAATGTTAACGAACCTGTATTTTAGTGTGGATGGAATTGACGCCCGCCTAAGACATGTTGAAAGCCATGTTCCCTGCGAGTCGGAAGGTGGTAACCATGATGATCTGCATGGTTCTAGTGTTCGTGCTCTGGAAACAGTTTACTCATACTCGGTTTAATCTATGTACTCTACACAATCTAAGTGTCCAATGAGATTTTCAAAGTGTTGAATTCATTTATGTATTAAAAAATGTAATTGAAATTATATATATATATATATATATATATATATTAATTTTAACCACAAATATAATAAGCATATGGACGAATCAAACCTTTGGAGGTGCAAACCTCTTTTCAAGTTTTGTATTCTGAAAGAGGTTTTCAACTCAAGAGAAATGATCCCTTTTGGTGCTTACTAGATCTGTGGTTAAGGTGAATATATAATGGTATACTGGCCTAGATCCATCTTAACTCCAGATCTATCAAGCACTGAGAGAGGTTTACACGTCCAGAGATTTGATCCCTCTCGATGCTTGATAGAACCAGAGTTAAGATGGATCTAGGTTGGTTTATTTTCTTAAATATATGATATGGAAAAATTTATTATAGTAATTTTTTAAACATTACCTACAAAAACACCAAACAATAGTTCAAAATTTTGATTTGATTGATTCAAGTTTATCTTAACTACCTAACAAAAAGTAATAATAAAAATAAAAATAATGTAAAATTCTTAAATTTATTATTTTGGTTTGAAGTTATTTTTATTTTGAAGTAGGATTTTATTATTATTATTATTATTATTATTATATAACATAACACAACATTTTTTTTTTGTTACATAATATAACATAACACAACATTCTTTAAACAAGTGCTACATAGTACCTAGTACCTGCAACTTAGCTTAAATATATAGCAAGTTTAAGTTATGTACTCTACACAATCTAAGTGTCCAATGAGATTTTCAAAGAGTTGAATCCATTTATGTATTAAAAATGTAATTCAATATATATATATATATATATATATATAAACCACAGATCTAGTAAGCTTTTGGATTGATGCAAGAGCATCTAACCTAGGGTATCATGTTTACTAAAGGAGTTAGTTTATTAAGATAGGAATTGATTATTTATTGTATTTTCATATATTTTTAGGAGAGAATGAGGATTATTGAAAATAGGAGAAGGTTTGAGAGTATTTTGGAGGAATTGAGAGAACTGTGGGTTAGTTAGATCTTATATATATATATATATAAACCACAGATCTAGTAAGCTTTTGGATTGATGCAAGAGCATCTAACCTAGGGTATCATGTTTACTAAAGGAGTTAGTTTATTAAGATAGGAATTGATTATTTATTGTATTTTCATATATTTTTAGGAGAGAATGAGGATTATTGAAAATAGGAGAAGGTTTGAGAGTATTTTGGAGGAATTGAGAGAACTGTGGGTTAGTTAGATCTTATCTAGAGATAAGGGATTAGGTGAGAAATCTTATGGATCATGAGAGATATTGTGGGATATTTTAGGATCTAGAACCTACTTTGGGCTCAGATCCACTTGTATAAATCTAGGTGAGCCCATGAGGCATGCAGGTAAGTGAGTGAGACTGAGGAATGAGAGGCCAATAAGTAGGCCAAGATGTGTCTTATAAATATCTTATTTCTTTAATGAATTATTTCTTAGTTTTTATATGCATACCTTTTGTGTATAATTTCAGTTCTATTGTGTAAGTTAATTATTAAGCACGGACCTTGTGGTATGCATGTCAATTTTTGGTATTAGAGCGATTGTAGATACTGGGTAAGTTGTGTATCAGCTTTGTGATGGATAAAAAAATTGTTTGTTGGTGTGTAGTCTCCTAAGTAAGCAAGTACTTAACCAGAGAGTTGCATCCTTCTTCAAGTTCTTCTTCTCTATTTTTCTTTGTTGGTATCAACTGCAAGCATTTTAAAGGCCCGATAAAGAGAACATTTCAACACCACAATGCATCGCAACACACCTAAGCGTTTGCACAGGATTTGGAGATAGTCAGTATGGTTGATTACTGGATTTGGGTGATGGATTTATAGCGCCAAGTTGTTCCAAAACAAGGTCCTTCACATACCTTACAATGGCCCGTGACTTGTGATGTTGAAGCACAAATTTCTTTGCCTTTTTTTACATGCAGTAGAGAGCTTAGAACTCTAAGTATTCTCTAGGAGGCGAGAGATGGTATTATAACTATTTCCTGGAGGAGCTTCGAAGTGAAGTTTTTGTATAGTTTGAGATCTCGGTCGCATAGTGTTGTGCATGACATCCATTATAGGAGTGAGGTTTCAATGATACAGAGTTGTTGGGAAAATAAGGTTGAGGATGGAGTTGTCGAGGATTGTGTGAAACCATGCTGAAGAAATACCTGCCTGTGTGGATTTATCATTTTGAGAATAGCTATGGAGTGGAGCCTGCATGGAGCATTGACATAGAACAAATAAAATTAATTATTAGTCTCATGAGAGTTGAACCGGGGTGGAAAAATTCACTTAATATTATGCTGGGTGCCTCTAAAACTCTATGTGGAGCAATATGCAACATATATGAACATTTATGGGATGGTTTCTCGGAACGCCAATAGTTATTTCAACCTACTACTTCAATGGTTTGAATTATGCGTCAAGAAGTAATTAAGTAACAGTCAAGTTTCATTTTTTTTCATTCTAGAAAACACTCGATATGGATATATATGTTGTGTTATTTATGTGTTGCGTTGACATTATTTGAAGCATTTTTTGTTTGGATTTGTTGATGTTATTTGAAGTGGTGTCACATAAGAGCCATCATTGTCAATAGTGCTTATTGCAGAGAGAATCAATGGAGTTCACATGGATAAGTTGTGCAGGAAATTGGTAATGGTGCCAAGTCATTTTGGTTTCCATGAAAAGGAAGGAGGAAATGAATCTAATTATGAATAGGCATCTACAGAATTTAGGGAAAAGTCATAAATATGCTACAATAGTTAGCATAAGGAAAATGAGCAATGAAGAATTTGAGAAAGAGATCATTCAGATAAAGGCACGACTTATGATGTTGATGGACCTGCTACAAAATCAGAATCATGGGTGGATAATGAAGTAGTTATTTGCAAGAAGACAAAAGCATAAGTTTAAAGTTTTGTTAAGGAAAGTGAAAACACTCCAGATGAATTTATGTATTTGTGAACCCTAACAAGGATCGATGCTTAGTGAGGATGATGATGATGTGAAATGAAGTCTGTTGATGTGAACACGGGTTTGATTCTCACAGATGGTACCACAAACTTTTTAGAATATCAGCATAAATACTTGAGCATAGAATCATCTGTCGAGACTATAAATCCTTATGTTTTTAAACCTGACAACTAGTGTGTGGATGCATGATATGTTGCAGATGATGGACAAGACATTGCTTATGTTTCATGCAGGCATGAAGACCAATCTGATGAAGTGATTTCTAAAAGAGACCATAAAATGTTGATGAAATGTGAATAAGAATTAAAATTTCTGGTAAATATGATGATGGAACTTGAATCTAATCAAGTTGTAGACAAGGAACAAAAATGTTCAATTGGTGAAAATGTGGCACCTAAATGTAGTTTTCAATTTAATGATGATGAATTGATATTCCAAGATAGTAATAGTAAATTTATCTTCCCCCATCACTCTATTCCTCCCTCTAAAGTCATTTCTCTCGCCCTTCCTCTCCTTCATCCCTCTATCTTCCCCCCCCCCTCTCTCTCTCTCTCTCTCTCTCTCTCTTCCTCCATCACACTCTCTCTCTCTGACTATGTTACTATATCCCTCCCTTTATCCTTCTCTCTCCTTCTCTCCCCCCTTGTCTCCATCTCTCCTTCTATGTCTCTTTATCTCACCCCTAAACATACACACACTCTTTCCATCTCTCCCTTCTCACTCCCTCTCTCTCCAATTCTCACTCTCTATGTATTTATTCCTCCCTCCCTATCTCCCCTTCTAACTCAATCTAGCTATCCCTCCCTCTCTCCTCCTATCTCTCTCAAGTCATATCTCTCATCCTTCCTCTCTCTCCCTCTCTCTTCCCCCATCTCTCTCTCTCTCTGCCCTCCAATCCTCTCACTATCTCCCTCCCACTCTCCTTATCTCTCTCCCACCTCCATCTTTGTCTCCCTCTCCCTCTCTTACCCTTATATACTTCTCTCACTCCTCTCCCTCTCTCTCTATCTTCATTCCTCCACTCCTCTCTCCTTCAGTTTATCTCCATATCTCCCTTGTCACTCTCCTTATTTCTCCACCTCTATCACTCTATGTATTTGTTGTTTCCTCCCATATATATCTAGAGTTAATGTATATATCATGATATATTAATCCAAAGTTATTAAATTTAATAATATTAATATTATAATATATTAATATGAATATTAGATTTAATAATAATAATAATATTAATATTAGGGAAAATGATATTTTTTTTTGCATGGAATTAATAATAATTTGGTCCATGGTATTTGGCCCATACGCTTGGTATATAATTAGAGGTTGATTTCTAATCCTATTTGATGTATTTTTATTTATTTATAATACCTCTTTATACCACTTTTATATTTATTTATTTACCACACCTATTTTATAAATATGGTATTTGACCCATAGTATTAATAATAATTTGTCCCATGGTATTTGTCCCATAGGCTTCACCTAAATACAACCTCTTTTTTTAGTTTTTGTAAATAAAAAGAGGTTTATGGAATAAATATAAAAAGAGGTTTTATTTATTTACCGTACCTCTAGTTTATTTATATTTTATTTATTTACCATACCTCTTTTTTGAGTGTTCGTAAACCTCTTCATATTTTAAATTTATATTGTGTTTATACATAATAATAATTAGATAAATTAAATATTTTAAGTAGGTGAATGAAATATGTGAATCTAATATAAGTTAAAGATTTTAGTTAGGTGAATGGAACCGGAGAATGATTAATGAAACCTCCATACTATCTCCCAATTACCCATTCCACTTTGAAAAAAAAAACATTGAACTTTTCAAGATCTATGTTGTAGAAATTAAAATAAAACGTTTTCATGGTTTCACTTTTATATATGGGTAATTACATATTAACCATAATTAACTATCATCTTTTTTTAATTTGTAATGCAGGAAGAAGCAATCATGTGACCAGGGTGTTGCCTGAAGCTTTGGAGGGTACGATGAGTAACTTGTTTGTAATTTCTCCAGCATAAGAGGTTGGTACTTCATATTGGAAACACTTTTGATTTCTGCTTATACTTGTGATTTCAGATTAATGCCCAGAAACATAAATTAATATAGGACGAGGTTGATGAGGATTCATGTGAAAATGTAGATACATAAAATTATTTAATGAGATGAACACTGGTTGCACATACAGATTATATCTACACATAGAATCATGGTAAACCGTAGTGGCCAAGGTTTACTGGAATAGTTCTTCTAACTCAACAAACTCATTTGTATCCAAACCAACCTATATGTATTCACATATTGTCAGTGATATGGGAGTGGATATAGAACATGAAAACAAGATTTTGGTATTAATTTTTTATTTTAATCAAATTGAAATTGAAATTATTTATATCAATTGGATTTTTTTTTTGACAGTTTCTTGTTTCCTACGGAGTGTAGTGAACTTACTTATAAGTGCAGAGCACAAATGACACGCAGAGAAAAGAGAAAAAAAGCGAGCAACTCAGCGAACACAAATCTAGCGAATGTGAATAATAATGGTCAAACTGTGTTGGGTTAATATATTTGTAATTGTTTATTTATACAATTATCTAATTTTGTTTATGAGCCGACAATAAATTTTTATTTATACAATTATTTAAACAAAATTATGAGCGAACATTAAATATTATTTTGATGACGGACAGACAATGTTACACATCATACTGAGTTGTAGAATGCGCCTCTCGACGCAATAATCATGTTGATGAAATATCGACACTATTTGGTAACAAGTTACTTTATTTGCACTCGGTTGGGCCTTTCCTTGTTGGATTTTATTGTCATTACATTACATGTGTTTCTTATTTGCTTAAGGTTATTTCCAATTCATCTTTGGGGAAGGTCCAGTCCTTCCTAGCCTAGCTTCCTCCACTATCACATCTTTTATGTGTGCTCAGTAGTTTTGCAAGGTCAGTGGTTGGGTATGTT